>JAAVTG010000107.1:0-185879 GCA_011947345.1 Phytophthora quininea
ACATGATAAGCCAAGCTCATGTATAGCACGACGGGTCTTGTCTTCATGTTGAAGCAGGAAGAAATGCTGTTCGTTCTGAACGACGTCGTCGTAAATCCTAGTCAGACCCGGGTTTCTGTCTTCTTTGCCGACAGGTGTTACTGCATGAAAGGAGATTGCGCACAAACAGATTGCAATTCTTAAACCCACTCGCCTAGCAGGAATCCCGAGTGGTTTTTGCAAAGCGATTGGAAAGGAGGTGGGTACAGATTAGCTTGCAAAGTGCCCCCATCAAGTGTATCAAGTGCATGTTTGCTAGGACTTGAAGAGGATATTGCAATTTTAAGACATGCAGGCGGCAATAAACACAACAGTAACATCATACAGCGTTGCGGTTCACGGGACGACCGGTGTTTCTGTTCTCCTTGACAAGCATAGGGGGCGATCTTGGCGATCTATCGGAAGCTTTTGCAAAGCATTTCTTTTCAAAGCTTTCGCGAGTCTTGTATATGGCAAGCTGTATGGCTGTTCGACTTTCCTGATTGCATAGCTGCGTTGAAGCCTCAGCTCATCCGTTCTTGCGCTGGTGAAATAAACCTCGGGCGGGAACTTCATTTGACAACCCCGGGCACGATGGCAGATCGCCCCGACAAACGTTCCAGCTTTGAGCAGACTCGAGCGAGGCTGAGCGACTGTGTGATCGGCCACGTGCTCCCGCGCGGTCGAGCTCACACCTACAGCAGCAACAGCAATGGGGGATCCTCCACGCCCTCCAACAGTCCCCACTGCGGCTCGGTCGACTAGAGACCGCGAATCTGCCAGTGACGACGACGACAAGGCCAAACTCTTGGAGAAGAAGAAGGCGATCCGTCGAGAGCAGCTCCGACAGAGCCAAGCTCGCTTCCGACAAAAGCAGCGCGACATTCAGCACCAACAGGAGCTGCGTCTAGAGCAAGAAGTCCAGCAAATTCGGTCTTCTATCGAGGCGGCGAGATTGAACCGCCAACGTCTCCATCTCAGAGGCAAAACCAAGCCAAGTCAGTGGGTCGTCGTCAGCGAAGTCCTGCATCTTATTGAAACGTGTTTCCAGTCCTCGTGGTGTGCAGCTAGCATCGAAGATATGCAGAGCCATCCTGTCATCTACAGGAGTTTACAGACTCTTCAAACCCTCTTCCTGCCCACTGTGGCGATGGGGGAGCTGTGTGGCTTCAAAGCTCTAGCCGAACAGCTTCGACGGTACACTGTGTATCTTGGCGAGCCGCATGTCGACGTACAGCGGATCGAACCGGTAGCTCAAGGTGGTGAGAGCAGTTGCGACGTTGAGTTTTTCGATCACCAAGCTATCGCTCAAATATATTTTCCGAGGAGACGACCACGAGGACGAATGGCGAACGCTTCGAGATCGACTGTTTGGGCAGCGTCTCCACTGCAGCAGTTCAATCAGCTTCTTGCTGGATGAAGACACTGGCTGTGCGGAACGCCTGGAGGTGACGATCGGTTTGTGGGGATCACTGTGTCGAGTTTTGGGAGACCCAGACGACGCAACGCGCGTACTGGGACAAGCTTGGATTAGCTCGGAAGGCGTCATCGGAGAAATCGAGAAATAAATCGCGGGGTGGCGTTTTCGGTCTCGTGGTGGATGCTTTGAAATCTAGAGTCGTGGGCGGGACCTGCACAACGATTTTGGCGAGAATACGGACAGGCATTTGGGAGGGAACAATATAACTCGCTGGACCACTTTGCTGAGGAGCATACTGTATGATAAGACTCTCTCACTAGGAGTGTTCAAATCGCCCACGTACCGATGCCCACCATTTTGTGAGTAAAGCGAATGCCAAGTTTTCTTGATCAGAGTATGTGTGGCCAATTCAATGGTATATTACTCGCCGACGAACGATCCTACACAGCCAAGCAATCAATCCCAGAAACCTCAACCTGCCCAACACTACCAGGACTGCATGTCTTGTCGATCACTTCTTCTGTGACGCGCAGAGCATCATGGCGTTCGCGTGGGTATGCACGAGCACGCCAAGGCGGTGCCTGCAGAGGGGCAACGTGTTAAGTGCCACCGCGTGGCGCTGGTGACCGAGCGAGCTTGGCCAATGCTGCCCATCGTTGAAAATGAGGTGCGGCGACGGACGCAGCAATGTCGGCGTGCGTCTTGATCCACGAACGACGTTGTGCAGCAGATCGCCACGCCTGTTTAAGATGGCAACAACTTTCGCTTCAAGTTGTTGATCACCGTTTAGCAGTAGGTGGTCTCTCTGCACACAAGTGCTTGAGCCAACGTGTGTCGGTGTGAGGCTTTGGTTGACCGTAGCGACGACGTACGGAACGAGCTGCCGAGTCTGCGTGCGAGGGTCGTTGCAAAAGCGAACACACGTTGCACCGGAAAAGGCCGCACTGTGAGATGACTGGAAGCAACGAGGTCCCTCGCGTTACTGTCCAAAGCGAGCTATCCTGAGGATATGCGGCTGTAAAATCGCCCAGTCTGAACGTCGCTCGACACCGCCGAACAATGAGGATCATGGCAACTACGACGGCCAAGTTGGCGTCGGTCTTCCGCAACTGCAGTCGATGGCTCTTGCCCACAGAGCGCGATTAAAACTACGAGCACCAAAGTTATCATGTGACGGGCGATCGAGATGAACATGTGACTGTCGAAAACCCATCCTCCCTAAATGGAGGTAAGGCTCGCGGCACCGCGTTGCCTCTCCGTACGTCTCGAGAAGTTCTCTTGGCCGCGGCAGCTCGGGACATGAGCCTGCATCCAAACACTGGCGATTGATGCACCACGTCGTGGACGCTCCTTTGCACGCCCAAGTCGGCTGGCATTTCAATGCTTGCTCTCGGACTTGCGCTCAGTATATTCGTCGCGAGAAAAAATGGCCCTCAACGTCGGTCTCTGTGCCAGGCCCTTGACGATCCCCGTCGATAGGATGAACGACGAGCTCGAAAGCTCGAAAGGCTTTTAATTCGAGAGCTCACTTCGGGATTTTCCTCGTCGCGGACAAGTCCCTGCCGGAAAAAGCAGCAGCCGCGACTTCGTTCGACTCTCCAACATGACGGCCGCACTGGAAGCCAAGACCCGATGGTTCACCGCCGACGACATGAAGGCCACCTTCAACCTCTTCTGCTGCGTGGTTGGCATCGGCTCGCTGGCCATGCCTTCCAACTACGCTCGCGCCGGCCCCATCTTCGCGACGATCGCGCTGGGCTTCATGATCTTCGCCAACACCTACGCCACCCTCAAGCTGTCCCAAGTGATGCTAGTGGCGCCGTCGTCGGTGAAAACCTACGGCGATCTCGGCGAGTGGGTGTTCGGCAAAGTGGGCCGCGTCATCGTTGTCATCTCCCAGATGGGCGTCTGCTTGCTGGTGCCGTGCGCCTTCCTAGTGCTGGGCAGCACCCTGCTCGACGTCCTGTACCCCGACACGTTCAGCCAAGCGTTCTGGACCATCTTTATGGCCATCATGGTTGTCCCCGTGTGTCTGATCCCGACGCTGAAGGAGAGTGCCGGTGTGGCGTTCGCCGGCACCATGGGCACGGTCATCGCCGATATCATTGCCGTGGCAGTTCTCCAGTTCAACATGCGCGGCCACCCGTCGATCCCGTCTCCCGATGTGTCGCTGCACCAAGTGCTGACCTGCTTCGGCAACCTCGCGCTGGCGTACGGAGCCGCTCCGATTGTGCCGACTTGCACCGTGAACACGCACACCCGCAGCGTATGCCCCGCGTGGTGGTGATCACTTTCATGATCATCTCGGCCTTCTTTTTGGCCGTCGCTCTTGCTGGATACACGGCCGGAGGCTGCCAGATCTCGGGCAACATCCTGTACTCGATCGTGAGCACGTCAGACCCCATGGGTGCAGCTCCGTTGGGCTTCACCGCCGACCGCGGTGCGATTATTATGGCCTACATGTTCATGCAGATGCACATTACCATCGCCTTCTCGACGCTGACGCAGCCGGCATTCTTCATGGCGGAGCGTATGATCCTCGGCATGCACAAGACTCCCGCTATCGTGCGCTTCAGCCCAGACGATGAACTGGACGACAACTTGGAGCACGACCTGGAAGCCAAGGGCTCGTACCGTCAGAGCACGACGCCCAACGACCGACCGGTGTCGACGTCCAGCTTGGTGGAGAAGATGGAGGGCCGTATGGATATGTCGCACCTGCGTGTGGCGCTCGAGTTTGGCGAGGAGATCACTGAGGCGCAGCTCAGCGAGCCGTACCGCGGCACCAAGAACATGGTGCGCTACATGCTACTGCGTCTGGCTATCATTGCCGTTCTGGTGATCATTGCGGTGGCTGCTCAGGACAAGTTCCTCGACCTCGAGGACTTTACCGGCGCCACAGCCCACACCACGAGCTGTCTGGTGATGCCTCTGCTCATCTACCTGCGCGTGTTCTGGAAGAAGATGCCGGTGCTGGACAAGGTCGCGTCTGCCATTGTCATCGTCGTTTGTGCGGTGGTGGGCTGCTACGTCATGATCTACGCCGGCAAGGAGCTGTTCACGCCCTCAGACGACGACACGGCCTTCCCGTACTGCGACGCCGAGTACCAGGACGAGCCGTACTACATCCACAACAGCACCAACTAGGTTGTTGAACGCTATATCATAGTCTGGCGAATGGTAGAATTCGTCGCGAGCAAACGAAAAATGCAATGTTTAAGTTTGCTATCTACACTACACTCGACTCCCTCCTCTAGTTTTCGTGAGTTGCGATGTAGTTGTAGCACACGACGTTTTCGTACTCGGGCTCGCAGAACGGGAAGTTGTTGTCATCGTCGCTGGGGGCGAACAAGTTCTCGCCGTTCGTGTAGGTCACGTAACAGCCCAGCACGAAGCACACGACGACGATCAATGCCATGGACTTCTCCCACATTGGGAGCTCGTTTCACTTCTTCTTCAAGAGGAACGCGATCGGCAGAATAATGCAGGACGCCCCAGCAAAGTCTGCTACGTCCGAGAAGTGGTCCTTCAACAGGATCGATACGATCACCAAGATCACGACGGTAGTGACACGGAGGATGACGAACTTGGCGGCCTCCGCGTTAACTTCGTCATCGGCGAGGGAGATAAACGAGCGACGTTGAGACGTGTGTGACTGCGACCATTTCACGTCTTGGAGACTTCAGCGTACGTTTGGAGGTTGCTCTCGACGTCGCTCGCTTGGGCCTTGTGCTTAGTTGCGCTCCTTATGTAGAAGGCCGGATTCAGAATCACCGAAAAGGCGATCGTGATGTGAACCTGCATGCACAAGTAGGCCAACACCACGAGACCCCAATCCGGAGCGAAGTCCAATGTTGTGAGTCCCGTGACCGAGTCCGGGTAGATCGCCCACAGGATGTTGCCGGAGATCTGACAGCCGACCGACGTGTAGACACTGACCGCCAGCATCAAGAAGCAAATTGAGGTGAAGGCGATGGTGGCCCCCACGATTCGAGGCATCCGGGTCGGGTCGCTGCATTGACGTTGAAGTGCCGGGACCACGAGACCGGCTCCGTTCGCGAGCGAGAGGTTTCCAAAAGCCCGGCGACTTGTTTGAAGTTGAGGTCGAGGTTTGGAATGCTCGGGTGGCCGCGCGTGCCGTACACCACCAGCCCGACACCGATCACGTCGGTGATCAGCGTACCCACACACCCTGCAAAGGCCGCGCCGGCTCCTTCTTTTGAGCGTCGGCACCAAACACACTGGCAGACAGGTGACAGCCATGAGAATGGACCATGTCGTCGTATGACTCTGAAGGCGTCGGGGAAGAGGCCGTCGACGAGTGGTGCCGAGCACGAGGAACACGCACGAGACCAATAGGCGGTTGCCCATCTGCGCGGTAACGCTGAGAGCTGAGGTAGCGACCGGGTTTGCCCATGACCCACTCGCCGAGGTCGCCGTACGTCTTGACGGATGTCGGCGCTAGTAGCATGACCCGACAAATGGCGTAGACGTTGGCGAACGCCATGAAGGCCATCGCGAAGATTGCGATCACGGGGCCAGCGCACGAGAAGTTGTCGGGCATGCCGAGCGTAATGATGCCGTAGACCAGACAGAAGAGATTGACGAGGTCTTGGCGTCCTCCACCGTGAACAGAGGCTTACGCGCCATGTTGTCTCGAGGTCGATGCAAATGTCGAGGCGACCTGAGGGCACGAAGGAGAGTTTGAGAATGAAAAAAAAGAAGTTAAATCGCTCATGTGAATGAGTTGCCCTTTGTCACTTTGATGGTGACCGTCAAAGCGCGGATCGTGTTTGGGTGACAGTGAAGATCGAGCAGAACACGTGCAAATGCACTCCAAACAGCATACTCGCTGTTGAATTAGGCACCGGAAGGTCGATCCAGACGGACGTGGCAAGCTTCACATGAACGATGTCGACTTGCCTGGCGTAGGCCCATGGCATGTTGAAGCGAAGTCCTCTCTTGTTGCCACGCATCGTTTGAATCTGCAGCGGTTTGACATTGAATATCAACAAACTCGCGCCCGACTTCGTAGTGAGCTTGGTCTTCAGCGACGATTGGTCAACCAGCAGGAAGAAATGATTAGAATGGCGCCTCGATTGGATGAAGACCTTCGTGTATCGCCTGATTATCGATGGGGAGATAAAGCTCCGTTTCTCTCGAGGGTCTCGTTGCTCGTTGCTGCGGCAGGCACCAGAAAGTTATTCAGAAACAAATATGAAAGGATGGGCTCATCTAATACACGCGGTTTGATGAAGTCGCTGGCACCGCCACCACGTGGGTGCTAGTGATCCCTACCACAACTTGAACGACCTCATCGGCCACAGCTTTTTTCCTTCTCACTCTCCAATTTGCCGCATTCTCCGCATCCCCACCAACACCTCTGCCGACTGCATCGACTCTCAGCGTCACCATGGGCTGCGACAGCGAGTGGTTCACGATGGAAGACCTCAAGACGGCCTTCAACATTTTCTGCTGCGTCTACGGCATTGGTACGCTAGGTATGCCCAGCAACTTCTCCCGCGCGGGCCCCGTGCTGGCCGTCATTGGCATGGCCTTCATGGGCTTCGCCAACATCTACGCGTCCGTGGCAATCTGTCGCGTGATGCTGCTCGCCCCCGAGTCCGTCAAGACGTACAGCGACCTGGGCGAGTGGTGCATGGGTAAATGGGGCCGTTGGCTTGCCGTCGTCTCACAAATGGCGTCTTGCGTGTTGGTGCCGTGTGTGTTCCTGGTGCTGGGTGGCACTCTGCTCGACGGTTTGTTCCCGGACGCCTTCAGCCCCACGTACTGGATCGTCTTCATGGCGCTCATGTGTCTGCCTGTATGCCTCATCCCGACGCTGAAAGAAGGTGCTGGGGCCGCCTTCGCCGGTTGCGCCGGAACGCTCATCGCCGACGTCATTGGTGTCGCCATCGTCATGCGTGGATGCGTGGTCACCCGACCCCGCCGTCCCCAGAGCTCGGATTCGAGCAGGTCGCCGGCATGTTTGGCAACCTGTCGCTGGCCTACAACGCCGGTATCGTCATCCCCGCTCTGCAGCGCCAGCACAGCAATCCGAGCCACATGCCCCGCGTGGTGTTCGTCACCATGGCCTTCATCAGTTGCCTTTTCCTCATTTTGGCGTCTACTGCTTTTTCGGCTGTAGGTTGCCAGATCACAGGCAACTTGCTCTACTCCATCTACCCGGGCACGAATGGCTTGACGACGTTGGGCTTCGCGTCCGACTGGGGCGCCGTGGTCATGGCCTATTTCTTCATGCAACTGCACATCACCATCGCCTTCTCAGTCTTGCTCAATCCTGCCTTCTACCTGGCCGAGCGTATGATCCTCAAGATGCACCAGAAGAAGGATGACGACGTCGAGAACGCGCTCTCGTACGCGGCCGTGGCCACACCGGCCAAGGACGCGTCGGCCACCGGCGACCGTCGCTCGTCCCACATCTCGTACATCTCCAATGCCGACGCCGAGAACCCATACAGTGATGACTATGAGGCTGAGGCCGCTGAGTACCGCGGCGCTAACGTGTTCAAGTACGTGCTGCTGCGCACCGCCATCATCGTCGTCATGGTCATCGTATCGGTGCTGCTGCAGGACCACTTCTCCGACATGGTGGACTTCATCGGAGCCTCCACCGTCACACTCATCAGCATCGTGCTGCCCATCGTGTTCCTGCTCAAGAAGCTCTCGCACTCGCTACCGCTGTACGAGAAGCTCCCGGCGCTGACGGTGGTGGTCGTTTGCAGTCTGCTGGGCTGCTACGTCACCTACACGTCGGGCAAGGCGCACTTCACGCCCTCCGACTCGGACACTGAATTCCCGTACTGCGACAGCGAGTACGAGAACCAGGTCTACTACAACTACACCGCCGTCCACAGCACATAAGCTAGCGTACAAAGGAGCAATCGCTGCTACAATGAATTAATCCATGTCAACTTCAACTTGCCTTTCGGTGGTCGTAATTCCATACCCCTTCAGCGTATCCAAGGTTACGCTCATTCTTCCTTTTCTGCGTAACCCTCGTCATGAAGGTGTCGCTCTTGCTTGCAGTGCTCTCCACGTGGCTGTACGTCGTCCTAGCTGCCTCCACACCGCGTAACCTTCGCGAGGCTGTTGCAGCGGTCTTCTCCGAGCCGTCCAACGTCGAGCGCAACCTGCTCAAGGACTCGGATAACCCGCTCAAGCGCCGCGACCCAGCGCTTGTCTCGGCCCACCGCGTGTACGACCCCAACTCGGGACTCGCGTGTAACCTCGTGGGGAGTGTGTACCCTGTCCGCAGTCCGAGCAGGACGAGGGGTACTGTCGGGACACAGGTTACCGTCAGGAGCTGGACTGCCCGCGCCCCAGAGACCCCGCGGCCGAGACGCTGCTCACCAAGCCAGAGGACGAGCGGCAGACGAGGTTCAAGGCGTGCTCCCCAGCAGATACGGCGCGACCAGGCGTGGCGGTGGTGAAGTTCGAGGTTCGTAACCTGTGTGGAAGTAATTGCATTGGTTACTGTACTGATTTGCTTTGTTTGTTGTCTTAGCTGGTGATGGCAGTGGTGCTAGCAGTGTCGGTGCTACTGCTGAAGAAAGAGAGGAGTAAACATATGAGCTCTTTCGACCTGCGGAAGGACCCGAAGCAACGTGCAGGGTTACTGGGAAGTGGAGACAAAAGTTCGGATTGAAGACAGTGAAAATACCCCAGGAAATCAACAACGACCTATTCTCCAATCTCAAGCTGTTTGGCTTTCCTTCAGGTATCTGAACGAACCTGTTACAGTGCTCCTGTGAGCTGTCAACTGTAATGCTTGAAACGATGTGCTGTATGAGCTTGTTGTGGTGTTGCAAACGTCCTGTCTACAGCAGTCGTGTGGTTTAGCAGCTTACAGCTTACACACCAGCGAATATGCTACGATTTGCCAAGGAACGATGTCAACTACGCGGTGGATGAAGGACGTTGGCGTTGTCGAGTGTCTGACAAGGCCAAACCAATAAAGCCGAATTTCCAGGAGCGACGAGATGTCAAGCCATGGCAGCGCGGATGCAACAACTTCCCGTGTCAAGCGTCGACCGTCTCAAGTGTCAGCTACCGCAACAATTCCACCCGGGATGTAAGCAGACGAAAACTCGTGGACCGAGTTAGTTGCTGCCGTCGATAAGCCCGAAGCCAGAAACCGCGAGTCAAAATGGAGAAGAAGCAGCGCGACAAAATTCCCGAGGTCTGCAAAAGCGACGAGTAATTATGGGGCGTGACCACGAGAAATGCTCCGCGGTGTGCGGCGACAGAATTTTTCCTACTATTTCACTTTGGCTGCAAACTTTCAGTGCCTAAGTCGACCGTGCAGCCTGATTTCCTGCGAGTTGTTATGGCCCTTGTCGATGGTCCACGATGCGGCATTGAGCAGATGACCGAGTTTTGAGCGTTCAATTTAAGTTGTTGCCCAAAGTTCGAGTTTCAACTTTGACGCCATCTGGGTGTTAGAGTGTTACATAGCTCTGCTTCAGGACGCGGGAGACGTCTTCCAAGTTTCTCAACAATTTGTGTCAAGTTTAGGGATATTCATCTTAATCGTTATCATCGTCCCACATGAACTCGATTTGTGGTGCGCATGATTCTCCGCCCCAGTAACTTGGCAGCAAGCGTCGATTCCTTATCATCAGCCAAGTTTCGGTTGAACACACAACGCAACGAGTTATCTGAAATCGTGAAGGAGGCTGTGGTGACCGCTGTCACATTACCATCAACCTCGTTGCCCAGCAATTCCGTCAAACAAAAGCTGTAGCAGCAGCCTGTGCAAGAAGTATTATTGCCACTAACCCGACCAGATGAACTACACACGCTTAGGGATGAAACGAGCTGGTCTGCCTGTTGCGTTCATGCGAGCATTGTCGAACACTCGAGCTACGTCTTCGCAGTTCCCCAGCAAATTCACAAGTGGGGTCAATAGGTCTGGGTTCGACAACACCATGGTCACGCGTTGAGTCGTGTCGTCCCAGCCAAAGACTCCTGGTGCGGACACCACGATCTGCTGACCCAGCAGCTTCGCAGCAAGTGGCGACCAGTTTCCGTCGTCGCTCATCAAGTGAGGGAACCCTTGCAACAAAGTGCTCTCGGTAATGGTGGAAACTCCTCGTGAGGTAATAACGACCGAGCCGTCCACACTATTGTCCATATGCTCAAGACGAATGTTGAGATCCGGACAGCACAACGAAAGGAAACGCCAAGTCCCCAGAATGGACTTGACTCCGCATAAAACTCCGTCCGTCACGTCCGTTGCCATCGTGGCATTGAGGAAATCCAACTGCATTCGAGAAGCCCCCGACGGTAACCCGTTCTGGAACAGACGAAAGTACTCCGCGGCGATGCTGCACAGGGTTGCGCTCGACATCACCCTGGATGAAAGAATTTCGCGTTGTTGCTGGAGTCGCTCAATTTCCCGTAGCAATCGTCCGACATCGGCTTCGTAGTTGGCTGTCTTGTCGCGCAGCCTCTTCCTGTACCGTGCCATGCTCAATCGAGCTCTCTCGCGACGAACGGCAGCTACCGTTGAGGCAGATGCAGAGATGGAGAAGTTCTGCGACGACGGCTCCGGATCGGCTTGCTTTTGAACGCCTTGACGGGGTGGATAGCTGCTGTCGACACCAAACGATACTTTGTGGGATACAGCCTTGAGTGCAAAAGTACTTTGCCGGCTACGTCGTCGCCCAGGACGTGGAAATTTGGAGGGTAAAGAGCGCTGTCATGCATTTTTGTTGAGGACGGATCCGGTTGCTGGTTTGAGGACGAGTTCGGAAATGACTAAATGTTCAGGAATGACAAAATGGCGACAAAATCTTCGGCCGTGACTAATCGACTCATCTCGTGCCACACGTATCATGGATACAAGTCTTCTGCTGCTTCCTAGCGGCTTTGCGAGCATTGGGCGGGCCAAGCCTATATTCGACACCAGACTCACGAAATCAACTTTCCCATTGTCGTCACGCGCGCTACCGAACACGACGGATACATCCTCCACGTTGCCGAGTACACGTAGCAGAGGCGCTATCATGTCTGCATCGTACGAAAGCCAAGTCACGCGTCCACTTGAGAAGTCCCAGTGGAAGTGTAGAGACCCTCGCATCTCCACCTGTTGTCCCAGCAGTTTGGCGGCGATCCCTTTGCCGGCTCCGTCGTTCAGCAAGTGCAGAAAAGCGTGGAGCAACGTGGTCTCCGAGATCGTGAATTTCGCAGTTGTGGTGCCGCGTCGGCTCCATTCTTCAGACTCGTCAGCTTCAGTTCGAAATCTTGGTAGCAGATGCCACAACTTTCCAGCACCGCCTCTCTGCATTTGAACTGGGACCTCTCGAGCGGACGCGCAGCCAGACTGCAGTACAATGCAGACATGATAACGCCTCTGCTGCGCATACTCGGCAATGTGGAAGATGCGTCCATTGTGTTCGGCAACGCGCGTGTGACGGCAGAAGGAAGCTGACAGATGACGCGCTTTGCCAATTTCTTAGCGCTCAGTATTCGCTTGAAAATTATTCACTCCACAACAACCCCTGGAATGCATTGTGAAGCCGGATGCAGGTCTTGATTATTCGTCAGCAGTGCTGGGCGGATTCAGCAAAGCAAGCTCGTCATAATCCTAGAGTTCATCACCGCTTCGAAACTTTGGTATCTCCTTACTGTTGAATCCACCACCATCCAGACAAGAGATGAGGGACAGCACGCTTCATCCTCCGACCCTCCACCAGTTGAGCGACACCGTCGTAGGTCAAGTGCTTTGCGTTCAAGAAAAAGGTTTTCGTTTGGTGACAGCAGCAACTCCCACGAAAGCGTCTTACGCTCCACGTCACAGCTCACGCCCGGCAATTGCGGACAAGAACCGGCAGAGTTTGCAGCCGACCTGTCACCGGCTCATTTCTCCATCACTGTTTGTACCAGGACGGTATCTGCTGCTCTGCGCGAGCGCGCCCGACAGCACATGGCACGACACCGGGAGAAGCTGCAAGACAAGACAATCTCTTATGAGAAGGACGTGCAGCGACTGCAAGCAGAGATTCAACAACTCGAGCGGCAGCAGCAACGGCTTTTATCGAGAATGTCGGCGACAACAACTTTGTATAGAATTGCTGAATATTTTCGCTTGTTTCGGAACGGCTCCAATCTCGGGACTCAATCGCGAGGACAAACGTCAAAGTCCAGCTATTTGCCTGTGTAAGCCAAGTTTCTGCAGGAAACGATGGCCCCTGACGTTGTCTACGGTGGTCTAGACCCTCGCATCTCTACTTGCTGCCCCAGGAGCCTGGCTGCAATCCTGCTCCCGTTTGCATCGTTCAGCAGGTGCGGGAATGCTTGGCGCAATGACGTCTCGGAAATGGTGACTTTTACGACGGAGGTAGCGACCACTGCGTCGGCGACACCTTTCTCAAGGGACATGAGCTGGTCCTGAAAGTCTTGGTAGCAAGCTGGCATGAATTTCCAGAACGTCAGCACCGCCTCGAGACCGCCGAAGACGACGCCAGGCGCCATCGTATCCTGCATAAACTTGACTTGTACCTGAGAGCTATCGGGAGTCGCTGGGTTGACGTCCTTAATTTAGTATCGAAAGAGCCGAAAGTACTCCACCGCGTGTTGCCAGGTGCTTGTCTTCACCGATACGGCCGGCGACAGGCGTTGTCGCTGCTGAGAGAGCCTGCACAGCTCCTCTTTGGGCGTTTGAAGCTCCTTGGTCTTGTCTTTCTCCTTGTCACGGATCCGCTGTCGGTATCGCGCGACGCACTCGCGGTGGTGTTGTCGATGAAGTTCGAGGGATCTCGTCGAAGTCATCGACGGTTCGTTTGGCTTGATTGTCGTCGTCAATGGGGCTTGTGCGTTTCCCCCGACGCGTAGTTTTGGTCCGCCAATTGCTCCAAGTTAATCGAGTTGTCGTGGTTGGGGTGAGCTTTGCCGTAAACAGGAACGGAGCGTGCTATCACCGTGCCGATAACATCGTCACTCAGCCACTGGGTGTTCAGCGGATAAAGTGCGCTACTGTGCATCATAACTGAAGAGGAGAAAGAAGAAGGTGACTGCGACTCGGTCGATTCGGAACTGGCGAGTCTCGACAGAGAGCTTACAGTTAACTCCCTCGTGCCTCTTCCTGGTACGTTTACAGCAGATGCCGAATTGGTAATCGCCACGAGCGACTTGAACCTTGATGTATGAAATCTCTTGCTTCTTTTCCGGAGGCTGCAGATCACGACACCAACAGAAGTACTTCGAAGTATTCCTTCTCGCAACGGTATGGATATGCATTTTCTCATTCCTAGCCAGGAGGTGCGTGGCTCTACATTTCATGGTCCAAGATTTACCCTCGCACGTGTTCGTCCACCAACCTGCTCTCGGGTGTAATGCTAGCGTTACCAAACACGAACGACACGTCTTCCAAGTTGCCAAGCAATCGCACCAGCGGGGTCATGAGATCAGACTTGTACACCAGCGCAGTTACTCGGCTGGTGTCGCGGTCCCATTCGAACCGCAAATATCCGGTCATCCGGACTTGCTGACCAAGCAGTCTCGTCGCTAGCGGAGACCGTGGAATTCCTTGATCGGCATCCCCCAGCAGATGCGGGAAGGCGAGTTGTAGCGTGGCTTCCGTGATTGTGAACGTCCCCACAGTCGTCGCCAGCACCGAGTTTTCGGCGCCCTCCAGACACATGAGCTCAATGTCCAAGTCCTGGTAGCAGCGCGAGATGAAGCGCCAGTTGGCCAGCACTGCAGTCGGCCCGTGCACTGAGCCGAAGCTCACGTCGGACGCCATCGTGGACTGCAAGAAGTGCAACTGGATGCGAGAGTCGTGCGGTGGCAATGTCGTCTCTGAATTGAATAGAGACGCGCTCGTGGTCGGCGCCTTGGAGCCGTTGCGGAAGAGCCGAAAGTACTCGGACGCCACACTCCACGAATTCGACTGGGCCGGCAGGTGGGAAACGAAGATCAGGCGACGGTGCTCCAATTGTCGAATCTCTTCCTCCAGCTGCTGCTTGTCGGCTTCCTGTGCGCTCTCCTTCAAGCGGAGTCGCTGTCTGTATCGAGCCATGCAGGCCCGATGGCTTTCACGACGTCGAGCGAGTTTCTCTGCAATCTGGTCTCGTCTGGACTGGGTCGTCGCCGAGTCTTGAGCCGTCTTGGACAAGTATTTCTTGGATACTTGGATGGCGTTCGCCATGAGCTGCATCTCCGACATTTGCCTGGCGTCTTGAGCGTTCATAGGCCGGGTGTTCTGCATTGGTTTGCACGGGATTCTGCTCATGGCACGTGATGTCTCTGGGGGTCAATTCCGGAATGAGGAGAGCTCCCCAGCCTGCCGGGAGAATGGCACAAACAACTGGTGCTGTCAAATCGCAGCTGCTACGCTTGGACACGTGCACAGTGTTTTGCCACTTCATATATTTGTCATCGGTGAGTGGAGTCGTTCCTCACTGTGTGAAAAACTGCTGAACCGCTAAGTGGATCCTCCGTGTTCGTGTGCATTTCCTTCTCGCTTCTATCGTCCAGCTATCGTTGAGCAGAATCGTAAAAACTTCGGATGCCTTGGATTTGACCTGCTGTTGGGGAACATCCGCACACGAAATGCGCGTGAAGTCCTCGGGATGGGTCAGCAGAGTCCCCGACGTTGTTTCCGGTCGCCCGAGTGTTTTGTCTGCACGAAATCAACCATGGAGGATCTACCTAGAGCAACAGGAACGTTTTCTTCCAGACCCGAGAGACGTCAACCAAGTTCCCCAGCAACTCCAGCAGCGCCGTCTCCACGTCAAGCTTCGAGACGAGCATCTGGACGCGGCCGGTCTCGTCGTCCCAGTGGAAGTCGATTTGGCTCTGGATGTGAAGTCTCTGGCCGAGCAACTTGGTAGCAAGTTCCGCCTCGTCGTCGTCGCCCGAGTGCCAGCCCAGAACGTACCGCAGTGAACGGTTGGAGACCGTGAAAGCGATAGTGGAGACCGCCGTCACGACACCGTCGCCACCGCTTTCCATCCGCCGCAAATGCCACTCGAATTCCGGACAGCACAGCATGTGGAGCTCCCAGCAGTTGACCATGGCCTCGACGCCACAGCGAGGCCCGTCAATGACGTCCGGCGCCATGACAGCTCGTAGGAAAGCGAGTTGTCGCTGTTGCTGCGCCGTCGTGCCGAAGCCTCGAGCTTTGTAGCCAAAGCGGAAGATGCGAAAGTATTCACCGACGACACATCAGGGAGATCTGCTCCTGAAGGTGTTTGCAGCAATTCGCTGCTTCTTTCGATCGAGTCTACGGATTTCCAGCTGCAAGTCTTCAATGTCCTTTTCGAGATGGACAGTTCTGTCGCGCTGCTTCTTCCGGTACTGAACCGCTTCGACCCGACAGCGTTCACGGTTCTTGGCTTCTTGCTCATGGACGGCAGCAACCAGCTCAGTCCACGAGTCTTCGTCTGCTAAAATGCCTGGCGACACGATCGTTGGAGTTGTGTGTCGATATGTTGCGAGACTTGTCGACTTTGGTTCGATGCCATTTCTTCGAGGACCTCGTGGGTAAATTTGCTGGCTGGTCTTGCTTGCTCAGATGCTTGAGCGGGTCTCGGTCGATTCGGAAGTGCGAGCTGAGCGTCTTTGGCGACCAACCTGCATCGGTGGGAGGGTAGACGAAAAGAATCGTTGTCCGGATCTGTGGACAAGCTCGTAAACTTGATGTCGCTGAGAGCGACACGTCATGTATCGTCAACAAGTCTCTCGAAACTGGCGAGTTCTTCTGCCCATGAACGTATTCGCAGCCCCTTTCTACATGCAGCATTTCCTGATGCTACTTTTGACATTCTCGACGGTTGCCACAGTTTTTGGTCGATGGTATCTCGTCAGAAACGTGGGCTGGTGGATTGGTGTGCTCACTCGTCGTCTGTTCGGCAGGACGAGAACGCTTTGGCTATCCAACTTGCGTCTTCTGTGGTCTGCTCGAAGCTGTAACTCAAATCCAAAACACCACGGTGACGATTACGGGGTGCCCGCCAGTGCGAGTCACTGAGAACAAATCTCTTCTGGCCTCGTCTTTCGTCCTATTTTTTAAGTTACCAGGCTGGAATGGCTTCTTCAAGACCCGAGAGACGTCTTCCAAGTTTCCAAGCAACTCCAGCAGTGCGGTCTCCATGTCGATCCTTGAGACGAGCCTTTTGATGCGGTCGTGCTCGTCGTCCCAGTGAAACGCTATCAGGGCCCGCACACGGAGTCTCTTCCCGAGCAATTTGGCCTTGAGTTTAGCCCTCTTCGTCGACCAAATGGCAGCGGAAAACGCGCCACAATGAGTCGTTCGAGATCGTGAAGGCAACGGTGGTGCTCGCAGCCAGTCCGCCATCAACCCCTTTTCAAGCCGTTCAAGATGCTACTCGAAGTCTGGACAGCACGGCATACAATACTCCAGCGCTTGACGATTGCCTCAATGCCACATCGGGGTCCGTCGATGGCGTCCGGTGCCATTGCAACACAAAGAAAATAGAGCTGCACGTCCGGTTGGTACTGCTCTACTGGAGCTCTGTAACCAAAGCGGAAGAGCCGAAAGTATTCGGCGACGACACACCACGAGGAGGTTCTCTTGCTTCTGCAGCTGGAGCCTCTCGATTTCGTTTCGCAGCTCTCGAATATCGTGCTCAAGGGCGAGCGTTTTGTGCCGCTGCTTCTCCCTATAGCGAGCTGTTTTGAGTCGACGGCGCTCGCGGTGTTTGGCATCGAGTTCCTCGACGGCAGCAGCTAAGGCGCCCCAGTTCTCCTCTGTCCGTGGCGCTGTTGGTACCCGGCACTTGCTACCGGAAAGGGATGGCACGTGTTGGTTTTCCTTGGAGGTTTGGTGTCGAGTTAAGGCTTCGAGTTTGGTGGAGCTCGAGCGTTGCCTGCCTGGAGTAGCAGAAGGATTGTTAGCTGCCACAGAGTAGTCACGCCGATGGTTGGTATTTCCTGCAATAAGGTCGCTGCGCATTGACAACAACGGATTCGAAAATGCAGTCGGCAAGAATTGGCGCGGCTGTGTTGTACCGATTTGGTGCATAATCCTACCTTGAGCGTAATGTGGAATGAGAACGTTTTGCATGACAATTTCAAGAGTTCGGCGGATGAAGTGGATCTCAGGGAATTCGAAAGCGAAATGCCTTCTCAAGGTGCATTGACACTACGAGGCTCTCGCCGGAACCGTGCTAAAACACCACGAAACTCGTCTCCAAAACACGAGAGACATCTTCCAAGTTCCCCAGCAAATCCAATAGCGCCGCGACGATGTCCAGTTTAATGACGAGCATCTTGACTCGATCGGTCTTGTCGTCCCAGTAGAAATCGACTCGAGTACGCACACGGATTCTCCGACCGAGCAGCTTCAAAGCAAGGCAAGATGCATTCCTTTCGGAATCTCGACGAAGCGTGTACCGCAACGCGCTTTCCGACATCGTGCACGAGGCTGTGCCAGTCGCGGTCACTGTACAATCGACTCCGTTTTCAATCCGCTTGTGACAACACTGCATGACGAATTCCCACGACTCTGCCAGCGCTCGAGCGCCGCATCGTGGTGGCCATGTACAACATTCGGCGCCTTGGCAGCTTGCAGGAAATCGAGCTGCGCGTGAGGCTGCTGCAACTCCACAGGAACCTCGCAGCCAAATCGAAAGAGTAAAAATGCTTGACTACAATCCACCAGGGAGCACCTTGATGGGAATGGTCAAATGCGGTTGTTGCTTCCGGAGTTCGAGTCTGTTGCTGCAAGTCACAAACGGCCTTGCCCAGGGCAAGGGTTTTGTACCGCTGGTTCTTCCTGTACCGAGCAATTTTGACGCGGCGGCTTTCGCGGTGCTTGGCTTCGAGCTGGCAGACAGTTGTAAACGCGCTGCACAAGTCTTTGCTCTCTTTGATGGTTGTTTGGACTGGGTTCTTCCTGTAGGCTTGACTCCGTGTCAAGGTTCCAGTGTCGTCGGCAGAAATGGCTCGCTGTCGAGCTCTTGGAGAGGACTCAGCAGGATTGGAGTCACTTCGCAATCTACGGCCTTCGAGCACAATCGGATCCAAGATCTTCTTCAGCGCCTCTTCGGAGGATCCCCTTCTCGGACGCGAAGTTCCCCGCGTGGGGCCGAGTATGGGAGGAGAAGGAGTTCCTGGCGTTTAGTATGAAGCGGTGACGTGCTGGGCGAAAGTCCACAAGAACTCAATCCCTCACTGCAGCATGCAGGGGTTTGGTAACCCCTGTGTGTTCAAATTTTAGCCACCAAGGCGTGCTGGACTCGGCGGACCCTTCGCGTTCTAGATCAAGAACCGCCAGCGCTCGGGAGGACCGGTAGCCCTCTCGTGTGTCGAGGATTTCTCCTACCAAAGGCGCGACGGACCTGGTCACCCGTCAACCCTCAGGACAAGCACCAAAGCGAATGGGACCGGTGACCCTCATGCGCTCAATGAGTTCCCACCAAGGCGCGGAGGATTCGATGAACCCTCCAGCGTTTCAGCTCCAACGCCAAAGGCACGGCGGACCTGGTGGCCCCGTCGAGTTCTCGTGGCATCTCAAGATATCCAAAAGGATCCTCCACCGACGCGCGTAGGGCCTGGTGAACCCTCCGCGTGTACATGCAGGATCTAACACCACCGCGTGGGAGAATTGGTGACCTCTTATGTATTTATGAAGCTATAGCATCACAAGCGCTCACAGAGCAAGGAAGTTCCAAGGTCTTAAGACATAACAGTAAGACATACCAAAGCGTATAAGGCACAGCCTCTTGCGATCTCAGGAGTCTATTAGTTAGCAATAACAGAGATGACCTTCACCCAGAGGACGATCCTTTTCATCGGAGCTCACGATCATGGGTGCCTACTAATACAAGCGTAAATTTGTTGGAGATGAAGTCGATCTCTTTGGCTATGCCTTCTGTTGTAGAGCTAGAGCGTCAAACACGATTTCTTCAAGACGCGAGAGACGTCTTCTAAGTTCCCCAGCAGGTCCAGCAACGCAGCCACCAAGTCGAATTTGACGACAAATATCTCGACACGGTCGGCCTCCATAGAAATCGACTTGACTGGGCACGTGAATTCTCTGGCCTAGCAACTTGGTGGTGGCAAGCGTTACTTCGCCGTTGGTGGACAAACCATTCAACACGGATATCGCAGCGTGTTGTTCGAGATCGTGTATATGGCAGTGGAGATCGCAGCCACAGTGCCGTCGACACCGTTCTCAATCCGATGCAGGTTTGACACCACTACTAGCTTCTGGGTCGCACCCGCAGCTTTGGGTTCGCACCTCTGAGTTGTAGCTGGGTCCATCTACTGCATCACACAAGGCCAGCTAGGGAGCGTTGTGTAAGCCAGCCTTATCTTCTTTTCAATCTCAGTTCTAAACTTACCAAGTCGAGCTCAAGTAGTTTGGCATATTGAAAATTTTCAATTAAACTAAAGACCAGGTCCACCCGTCAAGCCTCTCTACACCCACAACCTCCATGAGTCGCTCCAAGGATGCCGACGACAAGGAGAAATACCTTACGTACTCCATCGTCATCCGAGCTGGAGACACGGTGAACGAGGTCACCGAGGAGTCGGTAACGAAGAAGATGGCAAAATTTCACGATGGCAGCCCCAAGGACTTCTTGAAGTGGGCCCACCACTTTGCCCAACTCGCCAAGTTGAAGGGATGGAGCGCCGATGACTAAATCCTCAACGCCAAGGTCCTCCTTGAAGGAGACATTCTGGAGGCCTTCGAGCAAGAATGCACAAGTGCTGACGATGGTGACGTAACCATGCCCGGTGATGATTTTACTAGACACCTCTACCAAGCATCTACTGTGGTCATGCCACTTGACTACAGAGAAAAACGACAAGAAGAATTGTGGGAGATCCGAAAGACCAGAGCAGAGACACTCACTGAGTTCAACAAACGATTCCGGACACTCATGCGGCTGCAACGCACTCACGCTGAACTTAGCCAGCAGTCCAAGATGGCAGAAGATGCGTTGTGTCGACTCTACAAGCGTGCGCTGCCGTAAGATTGGCAAAATAGGTATGACACCAGCGGACAAGTCTTCTCGACGATTGCCACTTTAGTTCCTTATTTTGAGCGAATCAAGCAAGGCGAACATCGTTTGCAGAACCACGGCCACGGTAGTGAAAACAAGCGTGGCTCGCGTCAAGATAACAGCAACAGAGGTCGTGGAAACCGTGGAGGAAATAACGGCAATAGCGTCCACAAGAACAACAATCGTGGCAACAACCAGCGCAATCAGCAGCGGCGCAGCAACAACCGCGGTGATAACGGCGGCACGAACGCCAACACTGGAAACAACGGCGGTAACAAGTACTGCACCTTTCATCGTACGACATCGCACTCGACCCAGGAGTGCCGCACTTTGAACAACCGAAATCAATCAGAAGAGCACCAACAAGTTGATCAGCAGCAGTCGCGCAGCATACGTCAACGGGGCAACGGAGTTAATCAACTTAAATTTCTTCTCGTCAACGGGGCAACGGACGCAATACCAATCGACAAACTCGCGTGGAACAACGCAACACTCACGGCGATAGCAGCAGTGATGAAGAATACATGTTTGTGGGGATCAACGGACAGCCACCTGCTGCAGCACCTCCCATGAGAATCATGGTCAAGTTGGAACACAGCAAAGAGCGCTACCACGCATTGCTCGACAGCGGTTGCTCCCGTAGCATTGTCCGTGCAAGCTTTGCACAACGTGTCAAGGAGCAGGGCACCTCAATCCAAACCTCAGGTGTCTCCTCTGATTTGATCAAAGGCAGTACTGCAAGCGCCGACACCGTGTCAGTTCGTTTCCGGATCCCACAACTCAAAAGAGACTCTATCATCGTTCACGATTTTGAGGCTCTATCAACTCTTCGAGATGAAATGGTGATCGGCCGCGATATCATGTCTGCACTTGGACTGGTGATCGACTTCCGCGCTGGAACCGTTCATTGGGATGGCAACGAGTTGTCCATCGGCACAGGAGTAGCTGCAGAGGTCGCTTCAACAGCGCCCGGACTTGTCGAAATTTCTGAAGACGAAGAGATTTTGCTTGGTGAAGATAGCAAGGTCACAGCTGCTGATCTTTTGCCGAGAGATCTCGAGGAAGCCATACAACACTGCTACGTGAAGCTGCTCGAAGAATATTACGACCTCTACAATGGACGACTTGGGCGCATTCGGCTGGATGATTATGTGCTACCTCTCTCCGCAGATTACAAGCCTTCGCATGTCAAGCCATACGCTGTGCCACGCAGCCAAGAAGAGGCAGCAAAAAGAAATTCAGCGCCTCATCGAACTCGACGTGATCGAACAAATTTACGACGGAGAAGCAGCAGCCCCGGCATTTTTCTTGCAAAAGCCTAGTGGAGACCTACGACTGCTTGTCGACTTTCGACAGCTGAATAAGTTTCTTCGTCGTTCACCATACTACGTGCCAAAAATTCGCGAAATTCTGCTGCGACTTGGAAAAGCCAAGTGCATGAGCACCCTCGACGCCAACATGGGCTACTTCGCAAGGCAGATTGCTCTGCAAAGTCGATCCGCCACTGCATTCTGTTTGCCGTTCGGAAAATATCAATTTCTTCGACTTCCCATGGGCATTTCAACCGCCCCAGATGAGTATCAAGCAAGCATGGAGAGCATTTTGGGCGACTTGCATTTTGTGATCGTTTACCTGGATGACGTGCTGATTTTCTCCGACAACGAAGACGACCATCTGGAGCACCTGCGCATCGTGTTTGAGCGCCTCCGCAAGTTTGACGTGACACTCAACGCCAAAAAGTGCCACATCCTGCGTGAGCAAGTGGATTACCTTGGGTTTACACTGACCCCGAATGGTATCCAACCGCAGACGAAGAAGGTGACTGCCATCCAGCAAATTGCAGAGCCCAAATCAAAAAAGAACTTCGTCGATTCCTGGGCATGATTTCATACTATCGTGAGATGGTCCCTAACAAGTCGGCACTCACCGCTCGGCTGAACCGTTTGACGTCAAAGAAAATTCCTTTCACGTGGACACCAGAGGATTCGCGTGACTTCCAGAATCTTAAAGCCACCCTAGCACGCAACGTCTGGCTTGCTTTTCCTGACTACAACAAAATATTCCATGTCTTCGCCGACGCGAGCGGACGTCACATCGGCGGTGTGATTCTCCAAGGGAAGCGTATCATCGCATGCTTCTCGCGGTCGATGACGGAGACACAACGGAAGTATTCTACAATGGAGTGGGAGCTTCTCTCCGTCGTGGAAATCCTTAAAGAATATCGTACGATGTTACTTGGGTTTCCTATCATCGTTCACACCGATCACAAAAACTTGCTGTACCCGCAAGAAAATTCGCTTCGTGTCAAGAGATGGAAATTGCTGCTGCAAGAGTATCGCCTCTCCGTCGAGTACATTCCAGGAGAACAAAATATCGGTGCTGATGCTCTTTCACGCCTTCGTTACGATTTTGTGCAACAAGCCACTGAAGATGAGCTTTGTGCAGCGGAAGAAGAAGAAGTCGCTCTTGACGGAGCAGTGATGAAACGTCATCAGCAACAAGATCCAATAACAAGTGCTGTCATTTCACGGTTGGGAAGCAACGAAGCTGACCCCGGATACGCGATACGTCCTTGGGAGTGATTCTTCTCCACCTTCAAAAGCGTGTTGTAGTTCCTGCCTCGCTTCGAAACGACCTCATTGAGCTGTATCACAACTACCTCCTACACCCGGGTGGCGATAAGCAGTTCCACTCGATGTCGACATTCTAGTGGCGAAAGATGGAGCAGCAAGTTCACCAGTACGTAAAAAAGTGTGTCGACTGCAAAAGGCAAATTGCACGGTGGAAAGCAAGATTTTGGACACCTTCCGCCAAATCCCATGACAAACAACGATAAACCATTTGATGTGGCTCACGTGGATCTCGTCGGGCCTCTTGTGGACGACCTTCACTGTTTGACAGTGATAGAGCGCCAGTTTCGTTGGTTGGAAGTGTTCCCGCAGCGTGGTCGCACTGCCAGCACCACATCTCTCAGCTTCGAGCGTGCTTGGCTCTGTCTTTACCCCCGACCAAAGATCGTCGTGCACGATCTAGGCACAGAGTTTACTGGAGAAGAGTTCCAAGTTCTTCTGTGGTCCATGGCGATTAAGGACAGACGGATTACAGCAAAATCCCCAAGCGAACGCGATATGCGAGCGTGTACACTTAGAGGGGGGAAGTTGTGATCCGTGTTAATTAGACTTCTCGAAATGCGAAATGTACATTCACCTAGAATACATGATCATACGTTTGTCGTCGAGTAGATCGGTGGAGCTGTGAGAAGCCCCGAGTCATTGAGAAACCACGCGTCGTGGCGGACGGTAAAAATCCGAGGATGTGTTACCATGAAGCGGCGAAGACGAGTCGCAGGTGAAACACCTGTAGACAGCGTTGCAGTTCGGATTGCGTTGACGGAGAGGAAGATCGTAATAGTGCTCGGAAATGGGCACCAAATACAGCATAGACGCGAAAGCTGGTCTTGGAAGCTTCTGGGGGCTGGTGGTTTTCGAATTGGTGTTTGTTGCGTGCTGTCCAGAGCACATAGAGAACAATGGTGCGCATGACCATCCAGAGTGTCGAAAAATGTTCAAACAGGTCCTTTTGGCAGATTGCCCAAACCGGTTCTTGGAGAGTGGTGACCATAGTCCAGGTCACCGGTCCGTCTAGGATCCCTCCCAGTCCTGTGCGATCATCCTCCACAATGAAGATGCTCGTGCGCAGTCAAAGAAAAGGTGTCGATCCGTTTCAATGTCACTACAGCCGGGATATGCACAGGTCAGGTCTGACGAGCTGAGAGTGCGTAGGAAATGAAAACGTGACCGTGTCGGGAGCAATTTCCAGCTGAGTCGAAAATGCAGATCTGAGTAGACCGGCAGGACAACACGCCGGAGCATCTTCAGAGCTGCGACGGTCTCAGCTAAATCTGCTTGGCTGAAATCGTCGACTTGGTAGAAAAGTGGATGGTCACGTACAGGCATTTGAGACGGACCCAGTAAAGTTTTCATTGCGTCCTTTTGGAGATGAGGGAATAGCTCCACCTTCGTACTCCTCCGTACCCCGACTAGCGGTAGGGGCAGTGCTGGTGTACAAGGGCCGTGAAGAGGGCCCGACGGGTCAGTCACCACAGTGTAGATCCGATGTAGATCATAGTACAGATTGTTTAGATGGCGCATCCGGTATCGGATAGGCCATTCAGGCACTGCCAACAGGAACCGAGCCATAAATGTAGGGGCTTCAGGCCACCCTCCACTCATGAAGTCCAGTAAACACCTACATCCGGTCGCTTCAGCGAACTGCGTCCGAAATTGACGTGTCGCTCCAGTTTTTCCTAGAAGCGTGAGCGAGGAGTTCGTGTCATGTCCAACAACCAGCAGAGGGTGAGTAGAGTGCCACACGTACGCTCGCAGTAGTGAGTGCTGAAAATGGACCGGATCGACAGAGGTTTCACCCGGCATCCATGAAATGGACGACCACACTTTCCACGTAGACCGCCACCACATCGTGTACACTTAGAGATCCTAAACATCATTCGTTCGCGCCCAGATCTCAAGGATCAACTTCCAGTTGTCCTGGATTATGCAGCATACTAGATCCGAGCAAGCTATCACTCGATTCTACGGGCTTCGCCAGCACAACTACTATTTGGAGAAGATATGATTACCAGACAGCTGCACTTCGCAAACTGGAGTTTTCTCTCGAAGCAGCGGTTCGCAGCAATCCTCCAAGAAAACGAACGCGAAAATCTTAAGCGCATCCGGCACTTCTACCAGATCGGAGACCAGGTCATGCTCCGAGTGCCTTCTCGCGAGCGCAAGAAGATTGATCAAGTCGCCAAGGGCCCGTACATCATCAAGAATGTTTATGACAACGGCACTGTAATCCTTGACACTGGAATGACCGAGTCCCGAGTCAACATCCGACGAATCTTCCCCTGCTGAACGAAGATCTGCTGTCATAGGGAGAATGACACCGCTACTAGCTTCTGGGTCGCACCCGCAGCTTTGGGTTCGCACCTCTGAGTTGTAGCTGGGTCCATCTACCGCATCACACAAGGCCAGCTAGGGAGCGTAGTGTAAGCCAGCCTTATCCTCTTTTCAATCTCAGTTCTAAACTTACCAAGTCGAGCTCAAGTAGTTTGGCAGGTGGAACCCGATATATGGACAGCACTATCATGCATCGTCGACTGCCAACAGTTCACTGGCGCCTCCACACCACACCGCGGACCGTCGATCAGATCTGGGGCCATGACAAGACTTAGAGAATCGAGCTGCGGGTGGGGTTTGTCTTGCTCGAAAGGAGCGTTGCAGCCACGGCGAAAGAGTCGGTACTGTAGTACTCGGCCACGACACACCAGGGAGCATTTCGTGTCGGTACCCCCATCGCCATTTGCTGTTTCTGCAGCTGGAGCCTCTCAATGTCAACTTGTAGCTCGAGAAGGTTCTTTTCGAGCCTGAGAGTTTTATCTCGCTGTTTCTTCCTATATCGAGCCATTTTGAGGCGACGAAGTTCGCGCTGACACTACTAACTCATTCCAGGAAAATTCGCTGTCTTGAAGCTCTTGTGGTGTTGTCAAGGTGGCTTGTTGTGCTGTTGGGTGCTCGACACCATGATTCTGCTTTCTGGTAGGAGTACGAGACAAAAGTTGTTGTTCATTGGCGACAGTGGAGTTTGCCCTTTGCTGGCTAACTGCTATGCTCGGCTCATCAACCAACACAAAGTCGTCACGATTGGAGCGCTGGATGACGTCGCCAATGACAGTGTCGGCCATCCACGGCCAGTTCGGCGGGGTGAGGACGCTGTGCATGACACGGCTCTAGGCGGATTCAGAAGTGGCTTGAAAGCACAACCAAAAGTCAAAGCACTCCTGATCGTTTACGCGCCAGTCTGATTATTGCAGACACCCCATCCGATGTGCCAAGTCCACAACGACGCGGTTGGATTGAGCAGCAAAATGTCCACTACCCCGTAACCGGATGCAGTGGTGTGTTTGTGCTGTATGTAAGTAGACGCTGTTGCAGTGGCCAACAAAGTCAAGAAGGTAAAGTCATCTACCGCCCAAACCACAACTCAAAGCAAACTCAACACATTGCAGAGGCCAAACCTCAACAACCTCAAGCATCCACCACAGCAATTCCTCGAGGGATCCAAGTGGGCGAAGCTTTGTGCAAGGAGTTGGTAGAAGCTATCGCCGAAGACGAAGTCAAACTTCGCGAGCGTCGCTGAGTCAGCATGGCTCGCAACAGGAAAGCGCAGCGAGAGAAGCCTCTTTCCCTTATGAAGGGCATCCGCTCTCTGCAAGACAAGATCCAGAAGCTGCTGCTGCAGAAACAGCACATCGCTGCCAGGGTATCAACGAGAAGTGCTCTCTGGTGTGTCGTGGCCGAGTACTTTCGACTCTTTCGCTTCGGTTATAAAGTTCCTGCGGAGCCGGACCAACCTCACGTACAGCGCGCTTTCCTGCAAGTTGCAATGGCACCAGACGTGATCAATGGTCCTCGCTGCGGCGTTGAGGCAATGATCAAGGGCTGGGAGTTTAATATGAAATGGTGTCCGGATTTTGAGCGGCGTCTTGAACGACTTGAGCACGGTGGCGACCGTATTGTGACTGCATATTCCACAGCCTCTTCCACCATCTCGAGCGACTCGTTGAGGCACATTCTGAACTGCCATTTGGTCGACGACGACGCCAAGCTTTCTGCCAAATTAATCGGTCGCAGACTCCACGTACGCAACCAAGTTGAGTTTGGGAAAATCTTACTTCCGAGCGCCTTTGGCGGACTTCCGAGTGGCTACACCCGTTGGCAGACAAACGAGCGGGCTGTCGACTTCTGAGTGTGGTCTGGCGGATTTCCGAGCGGTTGGAGGTAATGCGAGCGGAGAGGCGAAGAGAAAATATGTATTAGTGAAATAGTAGTGCTACACGTCCCTAACTGCTAGTTCACGATTTGAGCCGGGTTACTTGGGTGCCATGCCTGTTTCGTTCGCGAAGCGAATGGATTCGGCAAGCGCTTGACACTCAAGAAATTCACTTGAGCCGTCGGACAGCAAGACTTTCCATTTGTAGACACCACCGTCGTTTTTCCACGTGCTCACTACACCGGGAACATTTTCGTGCGTACGAGGATTCTCGATCAAGACCGGAAACTTGAGCAGTCTACTTGGCTTCGCCAGCAGCAGAGCCATCAGGTTGTCAACATCACAAAATGCTGTGGAATGACCATCTCGAACCAAAGCTTGCGGCACTTTTCGTGGACGACCCGGCGGCTTTCTCGCTGGAAGTGCTTGCATCATTGCACTCAGAGGGAAATCGTCGATAAGTGCCATCGTAGAAACAACATTGTTGGCGGACAATCGAAAACATCTCAGTGTAGGCTCACTCACTCTCAGACTTCACAAACATGTAGGCCCACGGAACGTAGCGATGCACGTACTTCTGCCGATCGAACGCAACGACAGCAGTACCGAAGCAGACCAACGTCCACCCACCATAGTGCACTTTGTACGTGCCATCAGTTACTCCAAGAACGCCTTCATCACCTTGGCCGCATATTGAATACGCAACATTTCGGAAAATCTTTCGCGAAGAACACACCAACCCCATGCAACAAGGATCCGATACATCAGAAAAGCACCCCAGGACAATGACCTCATTTTGGGTAGCCGATGGTATGTCGGCAAATTCAACTCGATCGGTTTCCAGAGAAAATGAGCCCTCGTTTTCTCCGAAAACGCAACCTTTGTGTCGCATAGGCGTACAGCAGCCCACTCCAATAGATCTGCATAGGTTCGAACGGTCTTGCTTGGACATTGGAGGTAAAAACATTAGTACTACACCGAACAAAAACTTACTTTTAGGACCCACCTGCAGCGAGCTTGTTCAAATATTGTTTTCGGTTTTTCAACTGCTTCTCCGTTGGCATAAACTTCAGCTTTTCTGGGCGTTTGGCACACACTTCCTCTAGCAGCACAAGACAAGCTTTAGGACCATGGCCTTTCAAGAGGCTATCGACTTCTCCGAGAATAGCTCGATTTATACCTATCTTGGCCACAGCAGACGTTGCCGACACATGATCTCCAGTTGCTTCTAGCGTGTGCGTGTTGCCTTGAAAGTACAGACGTAAGAAGTACGTACAGCACTCGTGCGACGCGCATTGATACGTGGTAATCTTGGCATCAACAGTTCCGGATTTATGGTAGACTTTAAATCGGTGCGAGGAGTGGCTGTCCACGAAAATGACGGCTTGTTCGAAGGATGAAAACTCACCGAGAACCAAATAGCACTCTGATTGCAACTGCTCTTGGTCTTGAAACTCTTCATCGTCGCGGTCGGAATCGGACGAGGTCACATGAGTGTCCTCACTAGCCATCGTGACTGTCGTTGAGCAAAATTGGAAGTGGTGTGAGAGCAAATTCGAGAAACTACTCCACTAAAAATGGTTGGAGGATATGCGTTCTTCCACAATATTCGTAGCAACTCACGCGACGAAAATCTGCTTCTTCGCGACCATTCAAGATTCCGTCTGCTACACTACATGTTGCACTCACAAGTCCTCTACCACTCAAATGTCCTTGTGTAAAAACGGGGCCGCGCATATGTCCGCCGTCGTATAAAAGGAGCACGAATGTCCGCTACTTTGCCGACCCGCTCGGAAGTTCGCATGTTGGCACTCAGAAGTAATCCGCACCCGTTGAGTTTTACTGGGACGATGAACACGATCAAGTCAAGATGCTCGTGATGAGGCTTGACATGGAGACGGCGTTGTTTGACTTGCTCGGGAACTTGGAAGACGTCTCTCGAGTCTTGAAGAAGACGGTTTTGACGCTATAGTTCCCCCACAAAGCAATCGAGCTGAACAAATAAAACATGGCGTACTCGACTAACTAACAGGTTTTATGAGTGTGCACGGTGTCAGTCGCGACGATCGAGTTCATCCACGTTGAGGAGCGAGTGGTTCTGGGCCCGCGCGACCGTGATGAACTCGCTGTCTAGCACGCCAGTGCACCCCACCAACACGTAGTTGGGCTCGCCAAAGTCGATGCCAGTGCACCCGGCTGTGCTGAGCGCTTGTGTCGGCGAGATGAGGGAAGCGCCGCAAAAGTTGTCGCCGTCCGGGGTCTCCCGAATGCCTGTCACGTACGTCTCGGTTCCACTCAGGACCGTCGATCCGCCCGAATGAGCTGGCGCTGCACGGCGTCGGGTCTTCCTTCCAACGCCACGCCGCAGCTCGATTGAAGAGGACACTCCAACTCAACGTTTCTCAGGCGCGTCGGCCATTGTCGCAATGATCAAATGGGATTGCTACTACCGCCTGCCTGGGCGTTTCGATGTTTTGTCCGGTGGCGTGGGGCTTCTCGTGGAGTGAGATCTGAGTACCTTCCCTACATCCCCCGTTCCAACCGACTCATACCATGAAGACCGCCGCCACGCTTGTCGTCGTACTCGATCGCGCTGGGTCTTGTCAAAGCTGCTCAAGCTCAGCACGTCGAGCGCCAACTAGTCTTGGGCAGATCGACCGTCGCCACCGGGACCAAGACGTACACGGTTGGTATCCGTCCAGCGGTGGACGGCGACAACTTCTGCGGCGGCGCGCTCGTTGCCCCTGACTACGTGCTAACTACGGCGTCGTACCAGAAATTTGGGACTTCAGCTGCGTGTCCGTGGGCTCGCACTACTGCAGCGGCGAGCAGATCAAGATCGCGTCGGTGGAGAACCACTCCAACTGCAACGCCACCAGCGGCGCCTACGGCTTCGCGCTGGTCAAGTTATACTCGGTGAGCACGTTCGCGCCCATGAAGCTGGCAGTGACCGACGACTCGGACATCAAGGTCGGTAAGTGCTCGATGATCATTGGGTGTGGGGCCACGTCGTTCCCCTACGGCTCCTTCTCTTCGGAGCTGCAACAGGTGGACGTGGAGCTGTGGGCGAACGAGGACTCCCTGGCGGTGCTGGACATTGACGACACTACCAACGTGTGCGCCGGCGGACCAGGACGGGTCTCTCATCGAGGAAAGGCTTTTGAGATGGTTCTTATCACCCACACTGACAGAAACACATAAAGTTTTGCTCTGCATAATCGGCGTATTTTGCTTTAACATGTAATCGCAGTCCTGTCAAAAGTTTAAGTTGAAGACGTGAGCGACGTCTTCCACGTTCCCCAGCAAGTCCAGCAGCGCCGTGACGAAATCCTGCTTGACGACGAGCATCCTGACGCGATCGTTCTCGTCGTCCCAGTGAAATTCCATCGTGCCGTTCACGTGAATCTTCTGACCCAACAACTTGACGGCAAGAGGGGAGTCGGCGCTGACGGTGAACTGGAAAATGCCACACAGTGTGTTATCCGAGAAAGTGTAAGAAGCTGTGGCACTCGCGATCACGACACCGCTGGCACTGTTCTCAATCTGTCTGAGGTTTCAGCCTCTGATGTAGGAACATTGGTCGCCTCATTTTATGGTGATACAAGGCAGAGTTGACACCGAAGAGGTTTTGGTGCTGAACGTCTATTCTCCTCATCTGAAGGCCCCACGGGAGACTTTCTTCAGATATCTGGCGTCGATAGATCTTCCTCCAACAGATATAGTAATGATGGGGGGCGATTTTAATTGTACCCTGAACGCAACACTTGATAGGTGCAATGCTGGTAAGGGGAGGTTATACGTTTTGCTGGGGGCTATCCCGCGACCAAGTGCACCACTTCTGACCACATCTGACCATTTCTCACCACATCTTGTCCCGACCAATTGTCCCGCACAGCCCCGTATCCGGCTCACAAAAGAAAGCTGCTTGGGGTGACGCGCTGGGCGACCACCAACGCGCCAAGCGCCATCTAGCGCACATGTCGCCCCCACAAAGAGAGTGTCTATGCTGGTGCAGCCACACGAGGTACGAACAATGAACACGAAAGCTCTATTATGCTGGATAGTAATGTGATAAACACGTCTGATCTTTCTGTTTGCTAGCATTTGTGCAGTACGGGTTTTCACTTAGGTCTCCGCATCGCTTTTTGCGATGCCGCCAGCTTTCACACGATGTTCTCTTGCGGTTGAGCGCCGGTGTTCCAGCGGCCGAAGGCTGCTCAGGTAGATCTTGAGTACGTTTTGATCGTGGCTTCGAGGATTTAAGCCGGCATCGCAGAGCATTCATGGAGATATGTGAACCTGGGTCTGGATACAGCTTTGAATACGCGTCGTGGATGGCATTCCACTTGCCACTTCTGTTTGGCAGGCCGGCTTCAAGCGCCCGAAGTCTAGCAATATTTTCTTCTGAAATGGATGCGGGCGGTGGCGAGTGAAGTGGCCTTGTTGAAGCGTGAGTTAGAACGATCTCAGTGTTTGCAAAAATGACGAGATCGTCGCTGAGGCAGGGTGAGGTTTCTCCTGGTGACTGCATGGAACTCGGGCGAGGTGATGACGACACGGTATCGTCCGAATGGAGTTGCATTGGGGTCATCGACGTTCTGGTAGTGTTTTCCGTACGGACTTCTGGGTGAGCAATCTCGGTGCACGACGGCACAGGCATTTTAGCTTTACGTGGCGTTGCACGCACGCTTGGCAACATCTCAGATGGGATTTTGAGCTTGATTTTCAGGGAGGCACCTCTGTTGGATGCACGCTTTAGATTTTCCCATCTGGAGAGCAGGTCTTCCGATGATCGCTGGTGAATACCTTGACGTACACAGGACGCAAAGTCACACACTCTGACGAAAACTTGACGTTTCTTGCGAAGGTTATGCATCTGTCGAAGGGCGTTAAACAGATCGATCTGGAACGCTTGCTCGTGCCCACTGAGAGCATTTGAGACGGGATCTTGATACTGATAGCGGAATAATCGAGGCCGTGTTGTGGATCTTGATTTCCCCGTCTTGAGCTTCGCGAGCGCTTTGAATTTTGATGCAATTGTGGCATAGCTGCGTCGTCTAAGTTTCAGGTGCTTGTTGGAATTGGATGTCGCTACGATGTTGAACATGACCGTCGTGACTAAGGCACAATCCGTCCAAATTCGTCCAGAGTTTGCCTGCTCTGATCGCAGCTGCCGCAACAGGGTGAGCTCCTCTGATGAAAACCCAGCGGTGGCTTCATAGTTGAACTCGGTGAGGCAAAGTGTGTTGAAGAAGGCCGACATTGGAAGGCGGCTGGTGTTGGCAAACACGGCTTGCTTCGACAGGAGTTCTTTAATCGTGCTGCCGTGCTGTTGGGCGTGATGTAAATTCAACTCCAATGCTCCTCTACGCGCGCTGTAGCAAACAGTTGACCCCACTTCTCAAATCCAAAATCGTGGTCGGTGACAGAGCGATACTTCGGCACCGGCAGCGGAGATGACAGCAGCCTTGACACGAATTCGAGTTGTGTTGATTCTGGTATTATGCCGCGGCACCAGCTTGCCGTCTGAGCAAGTGTAACAATATCAGAGTGCTGTAGTGGTGGATTGCGGCCGTAGTTCAAGCCGATCGTGAGATTATGTCGCAAGATAAATACATCCAGAACTCGAAGCCCCACTTCGGCGGATACAGACCGGGCGAGGAGTTTTTCAATGCGGAGTGAAATCCTTCCAACTGACTGGTATACAGCACCCGAACGCTGTTTTAGCCACCTTCCTGGTACGTGTTTGTCTTCACTTAGAGATCGCCTCGCTGAATTTGTTCGAGGTTGCTGCTCAGACTGCCTCTCCACTCTTGCATGGTGCAATTTATATCATGAGACGAAATTCCACTTAGCGCTACCTGAACTTTAGTAGCCATTTCAGCTGGCACCCGCAGGTGTTCATCGACAGTGTAAAGTGCTTCGTGCAGTCTCTTTGCCACTGCTTTTCTTAGTCGTCTGTCTTTGACTTTCTCAGTAAATCTCTGAACGACATGAAATGGATCCTGGCGGACGCTCACGGCAGCTCCAAACACATCGCTTACCATGCCGCGGATTGAGTTTTGCATTATCACTGATGATATAGCACTCCTCGCCATCTTCAGGAAACGAGCTCTTCACGTGCTCGAGTAACTCGCGAGTTTCATCATTGTTCTCCGACCGGGCCAACCTGCCGCCAATAATTTGTCCTACTTCATCTTGAAGCAGCAGCAGCATTTTGGCGTCCGTCATGCTCTCTCTCTCTTGCCTGTTCCCCAGTCCAAATTTTCAGTTTCTAACAAAACTTTACAGAGTGATCGACCCGTAGCGCTTTTTTCACTTTGAGACTCCGCATCAATTGATCACACAACGAACTGTAACTACGAGATCCCTGAAACCAAACCGCCGACATTGTTTCAGTTCCAACGAGATTTTGCTTAGCACAGTATTGTGCCGGTGTGGGCGGTGATGGCGCTAAGTACGTTGAGCTTAAAAGCTGGTTCTTGCGCACTTCATCTGCAAACAGAGCCAACCACTTGTAATAACATTTTCACGACGCCTCTTGAGGTTGCTCACCGCGCTTGATAGACAGCATGCCCTCCTGAACTAGCTCAATAAAATCCTTTGAAAGTCCATACTTCGTAGTTAGGACGTAGCAGAAGTGCAAAAGCAGCTGTGCCTGTCGTTGCAAGTACGAGGGACTAACAGTTGAGAACGAAGTTTTAGAGTCTCCCGTGCACTAGTATTTGATGTAGAGAAGATGACACTTCGTGTCCACCTCCTCCACCACTCGCTGCTTGTACTCTCGCAGTCGCGGGAGCATGTTCATCCTTGGACGACACAAAATGGCTTTCGAGAAGGCTGCACGCACTCTGGAACCACACAACGACAGGCCACGAAAACAGAGTAGAGAGTAGAGAGTCTTCTCGACTAGATTCAGGGTACTGTAGCGCAGGGGGAAACCTCTTCGCTGCCATGGCCTCACATGTAAGCCGCTTCACATCTTGCTGAGCCAATTTCTCCTCGTACGCTTGCACTGGCTCCATCTTTTTGTGTGTGGACTACAATGTTTCGGAGATCGGAGATCGGAAATCGGTGGACATGTCGGGGCCGGCGCCGGCATATCCTATAAACCGTAAGGGGGACCATGGATCCCCGGAGCTCCAAGAGCTTCTTAACACCTGGGGGCTGGCGGACAGCATTGACAAATTTCGGCAACCTCGGTGGACACCAACCTCTCTCCGACGACATTACGCAGAAACTCATACCTATCGCTATCGGTACAGAGATGTACTTGCCTCTTTGCGACTGGATCGCTGGTACACTAGTCGTAGGCTTCGAGGTTGGTTATCTTCTCAAGAACGGGTGCTTCCGGGTGCACAAGCGGATCATCACGGCGTCCGGATTTGTTTTTGCAATCTCCTACAGATCCTGTTCGGGTCAAGAAACCGGCGCGGGTGCATCCGCTGCCTCAATATGTTGCGGAAGTGGTAGCTGAGCAAACCAAGGGGATGCTGAGTGTCTTCGCCGAGCGCATTTCTCAACCTGGTGTTACTGCTGCCAGTATGGCGATATGGTGGGATGAACTTAAGGCGGACATACGGAAAGTGACGTTGGGTACGGTTAAAAGCAAAAGGAGGTCTCGCAGGGCGACACTCAGCCGTCGACTCAAAAGACTACTGAAGCTAGAACACAACATACTAGACGATTTGGCGGGGGCGCCAACAACCATAGGGTCGATCACCGATCGGTTGGACGCTTTATCCCTTGAAGATAATGCTGGATCCTGTCCACTTACACGCGTCCGCACCGCCATTGCGACCTGTCTCCGAGATAAGGCTGCTCTCCGACAGCGTAGTGTATTTCGTGATGCCACTTATCACGACGGAAAATCTACCAAGGCACTTTTAGACGAACGTCCAGCAAATTTGCCGACAACACGATTCATCGGCTCGATCCTGTAGTAGGTATGCCATCCCGTGGGGTTCACGATCAAGCGGACACATTGGCGGACGCATGGAGCCCAATATTGCAACAACCGTCAACAACGGAGGACTACCGGCAGAAAATAGTGGGGTGGATGGCTGAGGAGACTTACCCAACGCGTTGCCAGCTCGAAGTAGCAGATGAGTTTACGGAAGCCGAGATTTACTCTGCAATAGCTGCGTGTAACGCTGGCAAGGCGGCGGGCCCGGACCGATTGGGGAATGGATGGTATCGCGACTACGCCGATTCGCTTGTTCCACATCCTCCTTAATGCGTGGTATCTAGCCGGAGTCTCTCCTCGGTTGTTTCTGAAAGCTGACGTCTTTCCGCTGAAAAAGTCTGGAGATCACCACAACCCATCGAATTATCGCCCGCTTGGATTTTGAACTCGGATTACAAAATGCTGGCGACTCGAGTCAGCACCACTCTGGATTCTCGCATTCATTGCAATCAAAACGGATTTGTCCCAAATCGAACGATTCACGCAACACTGGATCTGTTTGATGTCGCCCTGCGTGTGGCTCACGATGACGCTCTGCAAGTAGATGCAATAGCCCTCCTACTCGACGCTCAAAAAGCCTACGACTCGGTTGACCGAGGCTACCTACTAGAGATACTGAGGCGACACGGGTATCCAAGTCGGTTCATCACGGCTATTGAATTGATCCACACGAGCACGATCGTGCGCTTCCTCGCGAATGGCTCACACTCAAGGAAAGTTGCGGTAACCAGCGAAATCCGCCAAGGCTGCCCGTTGGCGCCAATACTCTTTATCTTGGCACTGGAGCCGTTGTATCGCAGGATCGACGCAGACCCCAGCTGCACGGTGTCATGTTGAGATCTCAAAGCGGAGCGTTTGAATTGAGGTGTGCCGGATATGCTGATGACACAGCTATTTACCTTCAATCAGCCGTTCAAGTCTCGTATCTCTTGACAATCACCACCGATTTTGGATTGGGGTCTGGTCTTGTGCTAAACGAAAGCAAAACAGTTGTCATCGCGCTGAATGGGACCGGAGAAGCGACTGCGATTGTGCTACCCCCTTTGTTTATCTTCCAGCTGCCAAGCGTGCCAGATACCTCGGAATACATGTGGGTAGCAACAGCGAACCTGGCAAGACGTAGCTCAAAGCGCGGTCTAAACTTGCCTCTCGCTTATACCTCGCGTCGCAAAAACGACGTCCGTCTACCAACGCAGCTGCATCGCTGCTGCGGTCATCGATTCCAAGCTTACATTCATTGGCAGGCACGCGTGGCCTTCTACAGAACTGATCAACCAATTTGACAGGATGATTAGAAATTATGTGTGGCATGGTGTTTTTGCGTGGACGTCGGTGAATCCCGAGCGTGGCTGGATATTGATCTAGCGGGCTTGCCTCGGACACAAAGTGGCCTCGCCATTCCGAATCTCAAAACCGAAATGTTGGCGATGGCGGCGTCCGCCGTCTCGGAGTGGGCGCTAATGGGTACCCAGGCCCAACACATTGCTGGCGACATCCTTCTTTCTAGCTCGGCTGCAGTAATTCCCCGAAGTGTGTATCTCACCCCATCTTTGATTGCAGCTCCTTCGAAACCAGTTTGCTGGGGTCGCTGCATGTGGTCCGCCAGCAACACAATCGTGTCGCAGTATAGCGATTCGATGGGATCTCATGTACCACAATCGGTGGCAATTGCAGTGCTGTGCTTTTTCCACTTTTGCGGGGTCTGCCCGGAACATGGCTGGGGCCAAGATTACGATTGATGCACGGGGCTACGTCATGCTATCTCGAACGTTTTTTCCTGATACCATCCGCAGCCTCCGAGCAGAGCAATGCCTGGAATGGCTCCCGTTTGTCGAACTAGCAGTGCTTTGCTTACAGGATCGCAAGGGGGCCAGAACACTGCGGCTCAAGCATTCCCCCTGTTTGCACCAACGGGATATATCTGCGGGATATTATGAGGTGGGAGCTTGATAGCGGGGGTATGTTGTCCATTCGGTTTTACAAAGTCTTCCCGCTCGACCTTCGGCATGAGCAAGAGCAGCTTATCCAGGCGCTTATCGCCAACTTTCCGCTCCTGCTAAATAGGGGCAATTTATCAATGAACTCCGGTATCGCACAATTCCTATGGATCAACTCACGACCGCTGTTCTGAGTGGACAGGAGCATGTGGTGGCCCAGGTCGACTTTGGTGGACACGGATCCAGCCTTGCGCGGACAGTCGATGGACATCGCAGCCTTACTCGATACCTGAAACCCTGCCTTGGTGCTGAGATCCACGTTCGCGATGTTCACCCTTATCCCCGAATCTCACATCTGGTCAGCCTCCGGGTCGACAAGTGGAGCAGTGCAAGCACTCGCGCCAAATACACGCTGGCCTTTACCAAAGCAATGACAGCACGAGGTGTCCAGTCAGCGAAGCGTCGAGCAGAACGCTGGGCGAGACTTAGTACGGAGGCAGCAACAGGACTTGGTGGACTGGAGTGGCGTCGGATACGGCGCATCGTTGGGCTCAATCCTTGGGGGAGCAGATACTGCTGAAGCTCAAACATCATGCCTTCTCGACGTATGATGTCGGCCATCGAGCTGTCGGATGCCCACATCAGAGTTGCGTGCGTCTCGGCAGGGTTAATCTCCATCACATCTTCTGGGTTTGGCCTGGAGCATGCGAACTACGACGCGTGCTTGTGGAACGGTGGGTTGAGCTCGGCCTGCCATCGGGAGGGGAGTGGGCTGGAAAATGGTGTTTTTGTAACGGTACGATGGAAAGACGCTTTTTCCGATAGACTAGCTGCGCCGGCGTGCTGCTGTACAGCACTTACATGCTCAGGGTTGTTGCCGTCTGCGAGCGAACTAAGATTGGCAAGTTGCCGTTCAACTGCAAGACTCGTCGGTTCAACTTGAGAACGCAGTGCAAATCAAACTGCAGGGACAGTTCTCTCACTTTCGAATTTGCAAGATCAAGTCCAAGTACCAAACAACAAGAACCGTTCTTCCTAGCACCGCTATCATGCCCGCCCAAGCCATCCTACTATTTCCTGAGGACGTCCCTCAAGAAGCGAGCTGTCAATTAGCGGCGCCAACATACACCGAGATATTTGACGACTCTGAGCCTGAAAGGGTTTGCGTACGACGCCTCGCAACATCAAACGAGGACTCGCAACCGATGTGGGAAACCTGGCTAGCTCGCTCTACCGCATTCCGGCGTCTGGTTTGGTCGGCTGAGCCATCTTCGGGCGGTGCGGGAACCTCCTCTGGAGAGCGGTGGTGCTCCAAGGACCAAGTAAACCGACTTACGGCCAGGTCATCGAGTACAAGGAACCTGATGTGACGGTCCGCTCGACGTCCGGAGTCACCTCCGTCCCAGCAAATACGGTCGACGAGATTGCTCCACTCATCGCACTTCTGCTCCTCAAGGCGAAACTTTCCCGACGTGCGCGAACGGATATTAGCAGCACTCATGGATTGATTTTAAATCGTCTCTTGGGCCAAAACGGAACGACTGCAACGCGTTTGGTCCGTCAATTACTGACCGGAATCGTGCCAATTGCAGCGCTTCCTCATCTGTCCGACAGCATTCTCTGGCGTTGCCCACGTACGGGGTCGGACATGACATGCGCGATAGAGCATGTGGTTAACTACGGGTACTACCTCCGCCATCGGTTTGCCTTGGTGACAACCCATGACGGTGAGGAAACACTCATTCTAACTGAAGACGAGAACCTCGTGAGACAGGTGCTACCAGGCGCGACAGCAAGAGACGACAGCGCTCCATCAACTCCGGTGCGCATCATGTCGGTTCTCGCAAACTACCCGGATCTACTGGAGACGTACGCATCACAACTTCAACAGCTCGGGTCGGAACGAAAGCGAGCACGTATGCAAGCCATATCGGATTCAACTTCAGTGACCGCGCGCTACGAGGACGGAGCCGACCGCCGTCATAACTCCCGACCGTCACAGGGTCAACATGCGGTGCACGAGGTGATTACGGCTAGCGAACACAGAGGTAAGTCCCCTGCACTGTTCGTTGAACACGTCAGGTCGTTCCATGCTACGAAGTTTCTCCCTCGTCCTGCTATCTTCAGTCGGCTTTGCGATTTTCAGTTTGGAGTATGTGGACTATCGACTCTTCATTTCCGTCTCTTCGACCTGAATGCCAAGCTTGACCACGCTGGGTTGAACACAGTGAGTCTCAGTAATTTTTCGGTGAAGGTGTCGCTTCGAAGTCTGCCAATGGCCCCAAGCCACGACAGTCTGTGCGCCTCGCTGAGCATTCTGGGAACTTACGCAGAGGAATTCTTTGATGCACCGACGCGACGTCTCCTCGCGACAGCTAAGTCCTTTGCAGAAGAGCTGAACGACTACGCGCCATGGTCATTAGAAGAAGTTAAAGCCATTGCATTCTGGTTCACCAATGTGCTGGGAGCATACCGACGGGCCACGGAGTTTGATACGACTCATGGAACTTCTACACACTCAGAGATCTCGCATCGATTCTGCATGCAGGATGCAAAGCTGAATGGAATGCTGCTAAAAATATCTAGAGGGCGTGACCAAGTGATGCGACGCGGCAAGAGGGAACTTCACGAGCCTCAGCTGGAAGCACCAGACCGACCTCAGCACCGAGGCAACCGCGCAAACTGCCGCCAAGTTCCGATCTCAGTGACGCAGGCCGCACCTCGTCAAAACGGCAAACAGCTCTGCCTTAGATACGTATCTGCAAAAGGCTGCCCGTCGAAGGTACCCGACCGCTGTACGTACGAGCTCCTTGGGCACTTCACACCAGAGACTCTAGATCCAGTTGTACGAGAATATGTCGTGGAGAAATACGGTGGCCTCAGTTCCGAAATGAGTGATCGGGTCTGAAAAATGCGGTGTGCCCGGACACCAACATTTAAAACAAGTCTCGCCGTTGTTTCAGCAATTCAAGATCGACTAGAAGCAATGTTATGTGATGATGAGAGCAAGATTCTCTCACACAGAGCGTCTGGGTTTCAGAAGACCGGCGTTTCGTTCCCAATGTCGTTCCCATCGGCAACAACAGCGTTGAAGCAGCCAGACTTCGTCATCAACACACCCCTTCAATCCGGGATCTCCGAAGTGGTGCGCAACTACAATTATCCCTAGGCGATACGATTCGACTCTGGAGGGGTCAACACGAAGAAGACCCACGGCCGAATATAGCTCTTCGAGGTGATCATCTTCCGTGGTTATCACAAGGGTTTCCTCAGCTACCGCTACTTCAAGACATGCTTCAAAACGGGGTCACGCATAACTTTCGACCACTACAGTCATCTGACCAGGGCATCTCGACTGTCAACCACAAGTCTGCCCGCATGTGGGGCAATGCACTGAAACGAAGCATTCGAGAAGGTCAAGACGCGGGGGCATACCTAGTTGTGGACGAGGACGCCGCTATATCATGGACAGACGTTTACATTAGCCCGTTCGGGTGCGTCCCGAAAGCTGACGCAAACCCAAATGTCGAAGCGAGAGTTATTCACGACCTCTCCTATCCGGCAGGACAATCGATCGACAGCTCGTCAGACCCAGACATGCTACCGCAATTACAATATGAACACGTACTCAAGCTCGCGCGGCCGATCGAAAAGCTGAAGAATCGTCGATCTACATGTCGAGTAAAACTAAAACGCAGAGATGTCAAATCAGATTTCCGAAATGTTCACGGCAGCACCGAAGTTTGCGGCAGATTTCCAGGAAAACTTCCTGATGAAGGAGCCTTGGTGATCGACCTAGCACTCCTGTTTGGATGGATGGGGGTCCCCGCTCATTATGGTGTCTTTGGGTCTGCAATCACCCACCTCGTGAAAAATGAAAGCCCAGCCAGTCTAGACCCGTCCGCAGCGGATCGCGAGCCATTTTTTGCTATACATGGGTTGACGCTCTTGTACTAGTTGAGGAAGACCGATTGGAACTATGTGAAGCAGCACTACGTCTCGCAATGCTGGCGGTTCTCGGTCCGCGCTCCATCAATGAATAGCAATTTTCGAGTTGGGCTACTCGACTGCGGGCATTAGGCTTGGACTGGGACACTGAACTACGTTGTGTATCAATGCCTGAGGAGAAGATCGCGAAAGCGCTTCTTCGTGTACAAGCCATGCTCCAGCGGAAGTCGGCGACGCGGACACAGCTGTGTAAACTATTGGGATCTCTACGTCATGTGTGCTCGTGTATCCACTCGGTAAAACCACTGTTCCAACGTATTGCAACTCTCCATAGGTGTGCTCTCCGTTGGGGCATGATCGCGATTTCCGAAGGCGCTTTTCTTGATTTACAGTGGTTTCAGCATGTTCTACGGTATTGTCATCTTCGCAGTGTCCCCCTCAGGTTCTTTGAGAGCTTCCTGCACCGGACGTGCATTTTTATATGGATGCCAGCGATTCTGGCCTTTGCGCGCTCCATCCAGCACGACGCGAGTATGTTCGTGTTGCGTTTGACGAAGAAGAATGCCATCTCATTCGACAAAGCAGATCTTCGATCAATATCAGGGAACAACTTGGTGCTGTACTTGCACTTCTGTGCTGGGGTCGCGAGTGGTGTCGACGCGCTACTTCAGAAGTGACGCACTTACGCTGCTGGATTGATAATCGATCAGCAGTAGCCTGGTGCAACAATTTCAATAGCCGTGAGCCTATGGCACAGGAGCTGAATCGAGTGTTAGGTGCCATCGAAGCACAGTGGGCTTTACATGTTTCCGCTAAACGTTTACCCGGCGCAGTAAACACGATGACAGACCTGGGATCTCATGCATGGGACGGACCTCGACTAACGAATTGGCGAGTACTAACCAAAGCTTGGACGCAGATACCAATTTCCAACGCTGTACACAAGATTTACTCGGCGAGATGGTCCGCCTTCAGCAGTGCTCCCTCGCTGAATCATCCCGACGTCAATACAAAGGAACCTGGCAACAGTGGGGAAGATTTTGTGCGCGCCTCGGAGTGTCAAGGTGGCTCCCACAACACGACCCAGACACGCAATCCTTACTACTGGTTATCTTCGCCATTCATTGCTGGACCGGAGGAAATCAACACCGTACAGCCTCTGCAATCACCATTCAATCTAAGCTATGCCATATCAGCTGGTATCATCGGGCATTTGCCGGAATCGAACCTCGACTGCGACCAAACCATGCCCTCGGAATTGCTGGAATGCGTCGAACAAGTCCAGCTACGAGACGACGAGGTACCGTCACAAGAAGAATGCTTCAGTGGATCATCCGCCACCTCGACTTCCAACAACCCCAGCATCGCGTTCTCGCAGGGGCTGTGCTACTGGGCTTCTTTTTCTACTCCGAAGCGCAGAATATCTAGCGGTAAAAGGCCGAAGACGTATCTACACTCTGCAAGTTCGCGACGTGATCTTCCGAGACGAGCTTGGATTTAAGACATCAAGCCCGCAAACAGCGGTAAGCGTGGTAATCACGCTACGAGGACAGAAGAATGACCAACAAGGACATGGAAAGACACGAGTACTTTCCCGTTCAGGTCATCCAAACCTTTGTCCAGTATTTGCGGGACGGCTGCTTGTGGAGAACGCAAAGAGCTTGCAACTGCAGCCTGAAGACTCAATTTGCTCAATCAAGGCGCTGACAATGCTGTCCGCCGAAACCATGTCCAAAGTGCTACAAGCCGCAGCCAAAGCAACACGAGAAGACGCCACGCTCCTATCGTGTCATTCCTTACGACGCGGAGGTGCAACCGCCCTGCTTTCAGCAGGCGTGGTCAGCACCGCGGTAATGCTACACGGAAGGTGGAAGTCTGACTCATACCAGCGATACACATCGTACACAAACGAGTCAGGCCGATATCTTGCAACACGAATGGCCTTGGGGGTTCAATCATCTCGCAGCAATCTGTGCCTCGGCGATGAGCTTTTGGGCACACGCTCCTAAGCGTGGCTCATAAGCCGATGCTACAACGCACTTGCTGCTACAATACATTGCTGTTTGAACCCCCACGCCATGATCACCAGGTTTGGTGCTCGATCACAGCTAGTACTGACGTTGAAAAAGCAATTTTCTCTCTGCAATTATCGGCTGTGTCGGCAGGGATTTGGACGTTGACGGACCGTGATTGCCAGCATCTCAGTGCCTCTGCGAAGGCCGTCTACATCGATAGAGTGAACCAGTTGGCGGAAAGCTCGTGGAGAGTCGGCGCAGCTCTTTACTTAATGGTGTGTGGCGGTGGCGGGTTTCCCACTTTGACTCGCTGAACGATATGTCGCCGGCGCGCCACCAAGCGCTATTTCGCGCGCGGCTCCATTCTGCCTATCAAACGGTGGCGTATTATCTCCGACAATCTTTACTTCTACCAGGACCTGAACAAGTAGTGGTTCGCGCGCTAAGATCTTCGTGGGTACCTTCGGATACCCTACGCGTGGCATCCATCTTCAAGTACATTCTCTGTTTTGATGGCGGCTCCCGTGGAAACCCAGGCCTGGGCGGCAGTGGAGCGGTGATCCTTCGTATGGGGCAGTCGTTTGATTCCTTTGAAGTCTGCTGGGTTGTCAGCATGTCCTATGCTGCAAAAACCACAACCAAAAATCTTGCACAAAATCAGGGCCTCCTGCATGGGCTCCAAGCTGCGGCACTGCATAAGTGCGTACCTCTCCATGTCGTTGGTGACAGTTTGCTGATCATTCGACAACAACGTTCTCGTACGCCTGCGAGGGCGGCCACTCTCAAACCGTTATACTGGCAAATACGCCGACTTGCCGACAAACTTGGTGTAGTCACTTGGTCACACCATCTTCGGAATTATTACAAAACCGCCGATACTTTGGCCAATGTCGCCATGGACTCGCGCCGCAGTGCGCAATTCGATCCTACTCAATTGGGGTCGTTGCACCCGAAATGGGCAAGACCACTTGCCCACAGGTGACTTAGGTCACTGGGCAGAGCACAATCACGCAGAAGGGCTTTCGAGCTCCAAGAACGGCACGGTGTAAGCTCTCACCGGGGCTCCTGGAAACTCTTCATGCGAAAAGCCTGGAGCGACTGCTGGCGGATGATCTAGAGGCATCGACCGGGACGGACATTAGAAGACGTTAGTCAATACAAAATGGCATCAATGTACCTCGCTTCAAAACGAAAACCAATCCGTCTGAGGTGGAACTCAAACGCAGGCCACGGCTGCATTGCAGTCTCCCAGCAGTTAACTAGCGCTTCGACGCCAACTCGCGGACCGAGGGCAACGTCCGGCGCCATCGCAGCTCGCAGGAAGTCGAGCTGCACTTGAGACTCGTGCTGCACCGCAGTTGCCTTGTAGCCATAGCGAAACAACCGAAAGTACTCGGCCGCGATGCACCACGGAGTGTTCGTCATGCTCACTCCGCGGACTATTTGCTGTTGCCACCACTCGAGCTGTCGGATGTCGTCTTGCAACCCGCGAATGTTCTTCTGGAGCAAAGTGAGTTTGTTGCGCTGCCGCTCTCGGTAGCGAGCCATGTTCCTGCGGCTACGTTCGCGGTGTCTGGCTTCGGCTTGGGCGAGGGTCGTCGCGAGCTCCTTCCACGAGTCTTCGTGTCCATGGAGCAGTACACTTGGCATGGCTGATGGGTCAACTGATGACTGTCGACGTTTGTTCCCGGTACGCTTGGTTGTTCCTTGGTGACCTAGCGCCGTGTTTTCCTGGCCGTCAGTCACTGTCGCCTCTCGAAGAGAAATCCGTCGGCTGTCGCTCTGCACGTAGTCTTCGCCATTTCGAGGAACGGATCGCTGCGTCACCGCGGCGATAGCGACGTTGGACAGCTGCTGGCTGTTGGGCGGGAACAAACCACTGTACGTGATGACGTTGGTTCTTCACAGGAGGCAGTAGATTTGGAAATGAAGGCCTGTGGAGTGTGGGGCGTGGATACTATGCAGTCTGAGAGATGGAAAAGGATAGTCGTTGGGATGGTGCCTCAAGGCTGAGTAGGCTTTTTACAATACGTAGCCTCACCTCGATTAACAAGTCCAACACCTCCGCATAATCACATTGGACGAGTCCGCCATGCGATGCACAAGGTCAGGGTAGAAGAATCAAGTTTTTGCGAAGGATTGTGTAATGAGCTTCTGGAACCCCTGCTCCTGGGTAGTCGCAGCCCAAGTGCTTTCGTGCGTCGATGCCACAAGGTTCGCTGTGTAAACTTCACTACAACCGGACACTACTGGCCGACAGGGTGCAAGTCGCTGCCCTGCGCCGGTGCTCAACACCAATTTGTATTACTTCCTCCTCTTTAGCCAACGCTCCTGTTGCAGGTGTCGTCGATCTCCGTGAACTCGGCTAGCCTCGCCCGCGGGTCCTGTACTTTGCGAACTCCAAGCACATTTACTCGGGTCCTCCAACAGCATCCAACGTGGATGCAGCACTGGGGTACTGATCCTCAACGTGGACTCAATAGCCGCAGCTACTGGCCCTCCAACGTTAACATAGTGGTAATGGTCCACTGGTCCTTCAACGTGAACACAGTAGTGATGGTCCACTGGTCCTCCTGCGTGAGCTCGGTGCCTGCTGTCACCGTCCCTGACACTGTCCTGCTGCTACTTACTGTCCGTGTCCGTCCTCCAGTTGCTGTCCGTCGTCCGGCCACCGTTACGTCCGTCATCCACTGCACCTGTCGTCAGCTTGGGCGTTTCTGCGCGTGTCCTCCTCCTGCACTGGTCTTGGCTTGAGCTGTCCTGAGTCCTGCGTGCTCGTCGCGAATTCGAGAGTGAGCCGTCTTGGGCTCGAGCTCCTGGTGGTCCCGAACTATGCCCTTTCAGCTGCTCGCTTCCCTCAGGCGGGACCTTTCCACCAGCGTTTGTTCACAGCAGAACCTGCGGCTGTCGTTCATCGGCTCCGTCATTATGCTCGCGCCCAGCAGCGCCACCTTCAGCTTCACCGGTCGACTCAGTATCTGCACCGAGAAGCCCGTTACCAGTCATATCACAATTGCATGGCGCCGTCAGCCTCATTTCTCCGTTGTTCGAGTTAGCACCCCAAGTCCTGGCGTCTCCGCTGAACGACCGAACAAAGCAACTCGAGATGTACACGAAATTATAACCAGTCGGATGCAAAAGTACTCGGTGGCGGCACATGAAAACAACTGTTGTTCGTTCTCTTTCGCTTCACGTGAAGTCAAAGTCCGATCTGTTCATACACGCATGTCTCTTCACCGGCAAATTTGTTTTAGAGATTATGATGAGATAGTGTTTACAAGCTCACTCGGCTACTTCATCGAGATGAAGTGACCAGCGGCTTGAGGTACCATCCCAACGACTATCCTTTTCCATCTCTCAGACTGCATAGTATCCACGCCCCACACTCCACAGGCCTTCATTTCCAAATCTACTGCCTCCTGTGAAGAACCAACGTCATCACGTACAGTGGTTTGTTCCCGCCCAACAGCCAGCAGCTGTCCAACGTCGCTATCGCCGCGGTGACGCAGCGATCCGTTCCTCGAAATGGCGAAGACTACGTGCAGAGCGACAGCCGACGGATTTCTCTTCGAGAGGCGACAGTGACTGACGGCCAGGAAAACACGGCGCTAGGTCACCAAGGAATAACCAAGCGTACCGGGAACAAACGTCGACAGTCATCAGTTGACCCATCAGCCATGCCAAGTGTACTGCTCCATGGACACGAAGACTCGTGGAAGGAGCTCGCGACGACCCTCGCCCAAGCCGAAGCCAGACACCGCGAACGTAGCCGCAGGAACATGGCTCGCTACCGAGAGCGGCAGCGCAACAAACTCACTTTGCTCCAGAAGAACATTCGCGGGTTGCAAGACGACATCCGACAGCTCGAGTGGTGGCAACAGCAAATAGTCCGCGGAGTGAGCATGACGAACACTCCGTGGTGCATCGCGGCCGAGTACTTTCGGTTGTTTCGCTATGGCTACAAGGCAACTGCGGTGCAGCACGAGTCTCAAGTGCAGCTCGACTTCCTGCGAGCTGCGATGGCGCCGGACGTTGCCCTCGGTTCGCGGCGCGGTGTCGAGGCGATGGTCGAGTCGTGGGAATTTGTTATGAGGTGCTGCCAGAACTTCAAGCTCCGTCTTGGACGACTCGAACATGGCGTCGATGGGATCGTGACTGCGTTTTGCACAGCAGCGTTCACCTATTCAGAGAATACGCTCCGCAACGCTTTCAAGCACCTGCTTGACGACAAAGATGGATCTGCGCTTGCTGTTAAGTTGCTCGGCCGGAGACTCCAAGTGCGCGTTCGGATGGAACTTTGCTGGGATGATGAACCCAATCGAGTCCAGATGCTGGTCGTTCGACTCGACGTGGTGGCGGCCTTGTTGAAGCTGCTGGGGAATTTGGGAAACGTCTCGTGCGTTATGGAGAAAATGTTGATGGAGCTCTAGTGCTAAACTCCTGGTGTATGTGCAAGTAGCGCTCCGTGTAGCAATGCTCATCCAAATACACGGCGATCACGGCAAACTCGCCTTTGTTTCCCGTTGAAAAGGCTGCGAAGTAAAATTCCGGCAACGAGAACACATTTGCGAGCGTGTGAATGGAGCACTCCGACCGACAGGAAAACCACCGAGTACTGTAGAATAGAATTTGATAACCGAGTGTGAATTTCCCATTTGTTAGACCAGCGCTCTATTGTACAACGACTCTAAATGTTCATTAGTGATCAACGAATGGGCGTAGGACTCGCTGACACCAACTCAAGGAGTGAAATAGGGAGATCCATTGTCTGTATCTGTTTGCTCTCTCGGCCACACCCAGAGGCAGGTGGAATAAGTGTGGCAATGTAGTGGGATTCGAATGAACACACTGTCGAGGGAAGCTGGCGCTTCCTCTGAACCTTGCTTGTATTGTAGTCTGCAAATTCCTGAATGAGATCGGTGAGACTCAAGTAGGATACTCTACAGCGTTGCCTAGATATCCAACTCGAGCTCACTAACCTCAGGTTCTTAGTCTACACCAGCGTAAGCCGACAACGTCCTCGGTCGTCAGCAACAGCGCGTGGTCACGTCCTGAAGACCATTGCCCCACTACACCGCCCCACCAAGACTTGGCCACGCGATTGAAACTTGACCCCGCCTCGGATTATAAAGTTGCAAAGATGCTTGAAGTCGGTACCGGTATCATGGTACATGGCTACATGCAACATAAAACTTCAAGTTGAAGTTACTAGAGTTGCTCCACCGCAGAACTGAACTTCCCGTCGCTTGTAACAGCCGAGTACTGCTTCAGCATCACAGGAATATCCTTGTACAGTGAACCGAGCGACTCCCATGAGTCCTCTATTGGTTCCAGACCTTTCCACCCAACCAGTATCTCGTAGCATCGTTTCCCCTCGTTCCACCGATGATCTTTGAGCTCAGCGACTGTGAGGACAATTCCCTGAGCAGCCACGTGCTCGCGAATTTCCTCGGTCACCTCAAATGAGTCAACTGCATAGAACTTAAGCCGAGACGCATACACGTCTGATTCCGCAGCGGTCACCAGGTGACGCACGCGAAATGAGTGTTCGTCTGTACCAACTACTTGGTACGGACCTATCCATGTCACCAGCAACTTGTCGTAGTGTTTCTGATCCACCCTTGATCGTAAGACGTAGTCACCAACATCAAAGTTTGCTTTCTTGGCTTGTTTCTGCCCGGTCTGCTTCCGTCGTATTTGCTCTGACCTCGCAAGTTGCACCTTCTTGTGCATTTGCTGCACTTTAACTCGCAGTTCACGCAACTTATTCTCGATCTGTGCTGAGCTTGTGCCAATGTCCACAAAGGTGTCCACCTCGCTGTCAAACACGAAGTCGAGAGGAGACACAGCAGGCAGGACACAAAACAACTCAACTGGCGCCTTATTGCCAAGAGACGGGACAGGTGAATGGTTCAAGCTGGTCTGCACCATCGGAATGAAATACGGCCAGTCTCGAATGTCCACTTTGCCTTCAAGGCACAGAGCTCGTTGAACTTGAATAATATCTCTGTTCAGCCTTTCAATTGATCTATTTATCCATGGGCTGTACGCCACCGTGAACCGCTGCTTGCACCCGAGTCGATTTGCCACCTCAGTCGCCACCTTGTTCTTAAAGTGGCTTCCTTGGTCGCTCAGCCAAATTCTTGGTGCACCGTAGCGGCTGTGCCAGTCCAGAATGGCCTCGGCAGTCACCGCTGCAGTTGGTGTCGCGCTCGGCACCAGCTCACAAAAGTGAGTTGCGTCGTCCTTCAACACGAGTAAGTAGCTGTAGTTGCCGTAGGAGTTACGTAAATGCAAGTAATCCCAGTGCAGTGCTCCATTGCGTTCATTGGATCTGAATGTGTCTGCCCATGGTCTCATCACTACCTTCCCCTTTTACATGCTGGCACATGAGGCAGCCAGCAAGGAAAGTCTTGACAATGGCAGACAGGTTCCGAATGCAGAATCGTCGGCTCATGACGTTCATCAAAGCTTCTCGACCTCTGTGTCCTTGCGCACCACAGTGCGCGATCACTAGGAGTCGCTGCACCAGTTCTGGCTCGCTGTCTGGAATCCAAATACGCTCATCCTTGCAGACCAGGCCGTCGTGACTGCGCTTCGACCCTTGCGGTTGATCGACAACGTGCCGCTGTTGAGCTTTCATCAGCTCTACGACGGTAGGCCACTTAAAGTTGCCGTCACGGAATGGTCTGATCGGTGCTTGGTTCACGCTTCTAATTACTTGGTCCCTGGGATCACTGTTCTGCTCACGCTGTCGTTGCAATGTTATCCGTTTGACTGCAACACTTGCTGATGAGGGAGGCTCTGTCCAACGAGACAGCATATCTGCCCATACATTGTTGGCTCCTTCGATCTGCTTAATAGAGTATCGGTATTCCATCAGCTTCACAGACCATCTCAACAACTTGCCCCGAATGTGCTTTTTGACCTCACTTCCCGGCGCGAAAATGTGGATAAGGTTTCTGTGGTCGCAGTACATTTTAAAGCCTTGCGGGCGCAGCAACAAGTAGCTCAGCTTGTCGCACGCGATGATGATCGGATAACTTTCTTTTTCGATAGTACTCCAGTTTACTTGCGCGCCTGTGAACGTGCCGCTCAAACAGATAAGTAGCTCGTGATCCTGCTGTTGAATGTCCAATCCATCTTTCCAGCTTGTTACTTGCGAGACAACGACCGCCCAGCCAACGTCTGAGGCATCCGTCAGCAATACTATCTCTGCATCAGGCTTTGGGAACGCGAGGGTGGCCGCTTCAGCCAGCGCCTGCTTGACTCCGTCGTACGCCGCGCATTCCTGCTCGGTAAGTGCGACTGGAATCCCTGCTGCCGCTCGCTTGGATCGCCGAGATGCTTTGCTCATTGCCTGGTCCAGCGCATCTGCAGCAGACGCGCCAGTCGAGCGTAGTCGACAACACTTTCCCTCATCCAGTTAGTTGAGCAAAGGAACTGCTGGAGTTCACCAGCGTTGGTGGGGTAAGGCATGCTACGAAGTGCTTCAATGCGGTCGGGGTCATGCTTCACTCCTTGCCCATTGATTATCTTTCCACACCATTTAACTTCTTGCTTGTACAGACTCGACTTGGCAGCGCTTAGCTTTGAGCCGAACTTCGCCGTGATATCGAACAACTCTTGCAACTTGTCAAGGTAAGTGTCGATATCTGCTGCGTAAAGCAGAAGATCGTCTATCCATACTAATAAATGCTGGTACAGCAGCGCAGAAAAACATCGCTCCACAGTCGACTGGAAAAACAAAGCAGCATAGGCACTACCCTGCGGCACACGTCTTGGAGTGTAAATTTTCCGATGCGTCATGTAGGAAAGTAGCTCATGGCATTCCTTCGCGAGAGGGAGCTGCCAATAACCTTTATGAAATCGAAAAGGCCGAAGTGGTCACTGCCACGGACTTTCTCCAGGTCAACCTGCAAGTTTGGCATAGGTCCAGCCATCGGCACCGTCTGCACGTTCAGCGGTTTGTAGTCGACGGTCTATCGGAACTCGCTACCACCACGCTTTCGAACCGGGAGGGCAGCACAAGCCCAGCGTCTCGAGGGGTTTTCGTAAACCCAACCGAGTTTCACCAACACTTCGTTGAAAGTTTCTAAGAACGCCTGATACTCGGGGGCGTACTTGCGGGCCTTGGCCTTGTACGGCGTACAGCCCGTCTTCATCCGAATTTTCATCGGCCCGACATTGGCAGGTGGGTCGTTACCGAGTACAAGTCTCCAGATGTCATGGGCGTGCACAATTGTACGCAGTCGCTCGACTTTATCGGCCGGAAAGCCTTCCTCGACTGCGCGCTGGATCATCGACTCAACTGCTAGTCGAATGGCCTCAGCATCATGGCATCCTGTCACATCTGGAGTTTCATCGTCATCATCACCTTCGTCTCGGCTCGGCGTCGCCAGCAGCTCAATCTGTCTGTCGACATCGATACCTAAAGACTTCAGCACTTCATCACCGAGTAAAACTCATCATCTCCATTTTCGAGAATCAAACATCTCACAGGCTGGGTAATATTCACAGGTCCCGCCGCTGTCATGAGCGACAAGCGTAGCCGTGTCATCTCGTGTGCCCAAGCCGTCTTCCCGGCTGGCAGGTCACACTTCACAGGACTTGACAACTTCGCCACATCTAAATGCACTCCATGCTCACCGACCTTTCTTAACGTCGTTGAGCTCACACACGAGATTTCAGCTCCAGAATCCGGGCAGTATTCCTCGTCAACAACGCCACATATACGCAAAACTCGGGGCTGGCCGGGTTGACCTGGAAGACACTCCTTAACCCGATTGAGTTTAACGGTGCCTCCCCGGTTTCTGCTTTCGCGCTGGAGCGGGGTCGCCGTCGGAAGTTCCGGGGCAGTCGGCTTGCTTGTGTTGGCCACCACAGTTCCAACACCCGCCCTTTGGTCCTGGTCGAGCCGACTCCGAGCCGGCACGAAATATCGTCTGTGAAGTCGATTGAGGCTGGCTGCCACGAGCTGAACCCTCCTTGAGCACCGTTCTGGCACGCTTTTGGGGTCGAGAGGCTGCTGCAGGCTTTGGTTCCTGCATCGTTGACCTTTTTTTGTTTTCAACATGGCTCGATCTTCTCCCTCGATCTCCAAAGCTTTTCACTCACAATCTTGAACAGAGCCGACACACTGGACTTCGCAGTCTGCAGTCGAAAATCAATCTCGTTCTTGACTCTGATCTTGAGCTCTTTAGGCAAGCAGTTTAGCAGAATCTTGCACTTCTTCTTCGTTCCATCTTCACCAGAAAATAATGCCGTGAGGCCATTAATCTTGACAATCGTGCCTCTGTAAAGAGCTTGCTTCAAAAGGTAAATGGTGTATAGCAGACTTTCTAGATACTTCCCATCGATGGCCAACCCTCATGGTGTTTTTCAGGGGTATCTACCGAGCTACGTCCAATTCTGGGGTCCAGGGTTGCACTGACGGATATCACCCATCTTTATCGACAGCTAACCCAGGTGTTTGAACGGGTATTGCCACACCCAGAGACAGGTGGAATAAGCGTGGCAACGCGAGGTGCAATGCCGCCGACATTGGGACTGACAGTCGGAAAAACATCTCGGTTCTTCCCAAATCTAAAATCCCAAGACTGGGACAAATTGTTGCGGCCTGACAGATGCGTGCGACCACACCCTATGAAAGTGCTTGGCTGTCCGCAACAACAGATCCATACTACGTTACAACAGATACTCGCCCTCCGCCAGTTTCTTGTTCCTGTTGTCCACGATGTGATGCTGAGAATATCCTTTGGAGACCTCATTGTCGGATCAAGGCTGTTCTTCCTCAAGTCGTTAAATCCTACGATTCAACAGTGTGTGAAACGATCATGTGTTGCGATAGAAACAGTAGCGCACTGTTTCTTCTCGTGCCCAGCTCTGACGCAAATGTGGGCCCCATTGTGGTCCCCATGGCATAAGGCTTTCGCGACGGAGTTGGATCGGCGATTGCTAATTTTTCCTAAACCACGAGACCTGAATAGGGAGTGGAGGCAGAACCAAAAGGTGGCCCTGCTACTGTGGCGAGTCCACACTGCGATCGCGTTCCATGCTACGTGGAGGTTGAGAAACGACATACTATTCCGTGAAACTACAGCTGAAATACTAAGCGTCCAAAATGTGACGTCCTCTTTTCGATGACACTGTCTGTTCATCAATCAGCATTCAGCGGAGCCTGGGATTGACGACAAAATTGTAACCTCTGTTCTGGAGAAGTTAGGCTTTGACCCACTGTGATGGTGGCTGGTACGCATCAGAACGCCAGCTCCTGAACCCCGCAGCCACGGTAGCTGGTGTGAGCTTGCTACAGGCATACTCGAAGGAACTGTGATTAACGTTCTGGCGCAAGGCTCAGCTGTATCGACGGAGTGCATCTGCTTGCACTCGTCAACCTCAAGCACTACAAGGGCGGCTCCCCTGGACTGCCGACACGGCAGGAGGGTGCGCCCGCGAAGTAGGATAGCTATCTCACTTTTGCTTTTACCTCAAGAGCAACAACCAATACAAGCAAGACCTTTGCCGGGAGTTCCAGCTCCCAAACCTCTGTTGACACGTCACAAAGTTAACTTTAGTTCCCAGTGTGAACAATGAGGACAAGAAGCGGCCGATCGACCCAGGACGAAGCTTCTGCAGGAAGCGGATTGACCACTTCGATGACAAGTACGAGTAGCTTAACGACATCGCCAGTCGTAACCTCTGCGCCTGCGATCGCGATGACCGCTTCGGCAATTCTACCTCCAATACTAAGGGACATCTCCCATCCTTCACTGGTGCAATGGATGCAGGAACGGCGCGAATACGAAGACGCTATCATATCGTGCTGCGCGGTGACAGGCGAAGACACGGCGAAAGCGATGAGAAGTATCAAGAGCTCTTTTGACGCCCACTTGCTCGAGTCACTGTGCAAATTCGAGTGGGGGATCACCGTGGAGGCGGTGACGGAGGCTCGGATCGCCGCTGAGTTGGCAAGATCGTCGGAACCGTTATGAACGACGAGATCGTGGATATCGACGCACTTTTCAGCGGCAAGCTGAAAATGGACCTACGTGAGCGAGATGTCAAGGCTCGAGTGTTGAAGTATTTCATGCTGTGTGATGAAATAATCTTGCACAACGGTTTGACAAGTACTTTCTCCACGTCAACTGGTGCCAAAGAGAAGTGGAAACTCCTCAAAGAGCACCTTGAGCTCACGGCTTTGCGCGATGCAGTTGGTGTCCACCAACGCGTTGTCGACGGCTCCTCAAAGCATGACGAGCAAAGGCTGTACCTCCTTGTCAAGGAGAAAGCTTTAGAGCAGGACAAGATTTTCTGCTTGCTTGCGAAGCGGAAACAGCGTCAGCGAACCACGCAGCCGACGCGCACAGGTGACTCCAATGGAGGAGCAACTAAAAGCGCTGGGCGGCATGTGGATAAAGCTGATAAGGCTGGCGGCAAGCGACAATTCACCAAAAAGAGGCCCGTACCGGTAGTGCATGAAAACTCGGGCAAGAGCAAGCAGGACAAAGCTGTCAGCAACGCGACGGCACGGAAGCCGAAGACCGGTTGTTACCATTGCGGCCAAGATCATTGGTTGAGTGAATGTCCTGATATCGGTGAAGCTGAAAAGGATGCTATCCTTGCCGCTAAGAGGAACAAAAGGAAAGGCGACGCGAAAAATTTCGCATCAAGCGGATTGAAAGAGCTTCCGCTTCTGACTCAACACGACTGCAGCAAATGGTGCTGATAGATGGGGTGATGGAGTTGCCATATTGTGCCGACACCGGATCGGATTGGAACGTTCTTCCCCACAAGCATGCTTCAAAGCTACAAGAACTACGGCCAGATGTCGAAATCTTTAGGCTTTCAGAGCCAGTCGACTCGAGAACGGTTGGCGAAAGCATCGTTACCGCAACGCATGCGGTTGACGTTCAGTTGACATTGCACACAGCAGCAGGACCGGTCCGATGCCAGGACCCGAAGAGGTACCTGGTGATCGACGACGAAGATGAGTTCATCGTTGGTCGGGCCCTACTGGCCGAGCTTGGGATCGACATTGATCGCCAGTTAGAGCATCTTGCTGCGAGAAACACCGACGGCCCAGAAGACCCGATCGAGGAATCAACAAGCATCCCTGCTCGGGATATCACCGTCGATGGTGATGTGGAATGGCTTCTCGATGCCCTTGTGCAAGATGCAGTGGATCGTGACGCTCTTGACCTGGCAAGCGCCAGTCAGTTGTTGACAGTTCTGTGCCAGTTCAAAGGATGGCGTCTGACACTTGGCGATGATCCGCCAGCGAGCGTTCCACCGCTAAAACTACGACTGAAACCAGACGCTAAGCCCTACAAGTGCAAGGTCAGGCAGTACAGTCCCGAAAAATCTGCTTTCCTTGAGAGCTTCAACGACGAGCTCGTTCGCCTTGGGTGGGTGTATCGGAACAAAGAAAGCCGCTGGGCATGCCCCGCCCTCCCCGTTCGAAAACCAAAGGCCCATGAGTTCCGGCGGACAAATGACTACCGGCCCGTCAATAACCTGACCGAGCCAGTCGTGGGGATCATGCCGAGCTTTCAAGTAGTGCTCGAGAAGTGCAAAGGAAAACGGTTCTACGCCGTTTTCGACTTTATCAAAGGTTTCTGGCAACTACCTTTGCACAAGGACAGCCAGGAAATACTGTCATACATGACAGACAAGGGAGTGTTCACCCCTACCCGTGTGCCGCAAGGTTGCACAGACGCAGCACTGCATTTTCAGTCGACAGTAGAGGAGATACTCGGCGACATGCTACACAAAGATGTCCTTGTCTGGATTCACGATCTTTTGGTGTACGCGGACACAGTGCAGCAGCTCATCGTGGCAATCGATAAGGTGTTGCATCGACTTGACGAACACGAACTCAAACTGAATCCGAAGAAATGCGAATTGTGTGTCACTAAGTAAAGTGGTGCGGTCGGGTGATTAGCGCCGACGGCATCGGCCATGATCCCGAACCGATCGAGGGATTGCGAGCCATGCCTCCGCCGACAACCACAGCTGAATTGCAGCAACTGCTATGCGCAAGCAATTGGACGAGGGATGGTTTAGTTGACTATGCTCGAGTCGTCAAACCACTACAAGAACGACTTGAGACAGCATTGCGCGGCACCAAACGAACCAAACGTGCTGCCGTAGGAGTGCAAATCGCTTTGAGTGACAGCGAACTGGAAAGTTTTCAGAACCTGAAAGACCTGCTAGCACATTCGGCAACGCTGACTTTCCCAGACCCGTCAAAGCGATTGTGTTTGCTCACCGACGCATCCGACCGCGGATGGGGTCTCGTAGTGACCCAAGTGGCTGAGTGGAGACAAACACGCCCATCCATGAACAACAGCACGAATTATTGGTCTGTATGGGAGGAAGTTTTTCAGGCTCAGCTCTGAATTGGAGCATCATCGACAAAGAATGCTACCTATTGCACATGCGTGCGAAAAGCTCGAATATCTGCTGCTGTGACCGCAAGGAATGAAGATATACTGCGATCATCGCAACATTATCTACATGTTCGCACCTAGCAAAGCTATGAAAAAGCATATTCGTGGGCGATTACTCCGCTGGTCGACCAAACTACTGTAGTACCGCTACGAAATCGAGCGCATCGAGGAGCGCACAACGTATGGGCGGATCTCATCTCTCGATGGGGTGGAAAAGTTCAACACATCGCACGTTCACACGCTGTGAAGCGCTTCTCTTCGCATCAAGAAGAAGAAAAGCAAATCGCAAACACGGCATGTTGAACTGCTAGCACCGCGACCGTTAGACGACAGCGGTTTTGTATGGCCAACATTGGAAGAGATTGCAAACAAGCAAGCAGATTACACGGTCCCAGCGGCAGCGGTGCAGGACAGCGACGGAGTTTAGCGACTTGATGGGCGGATTTGGGTCCCCGCCGAAGAGAATGAATTGATTCTCAGGCTCATGGTGATCTCACATTGTGGGTCTGCAGGACATTGTGGTATGCATGTCATGGAAGACCACATCCGCAGAATTTTGCCGTTGCCGGTCTGGTGGACCGTGTGCGCACATTTTGCAGCAGTGCTTGCTTTGTCTTCACGTCAAAGGCGGGGCCATCGTTCCAAGACCGTTCAGCCCTACCTACCACACGTATGAGCGCAATCAAGCGCTCCATTGGGACTATTTATCACTTGGTGAATCATTTGGTAGCGCACGTTATGTGCTCGTGCTGAAGGATGAGGCGACACATTTTGTCGACCTCGTAGCCTGCGATAGCCCAACCGCAGAAATAGCTGCTGCAGCAATCCTGTCCTGGTACAACAAGTTTGGGGTTGCACCCGTGTGGATAAGTGATTGTGGTTCGCACTTCAAGAACCAAGTAGTGGCAACTTTGAACCGGCGTTTGAAGGCTCGGCAGGAATTCATCCTCGCCTATTCACCATGGAAGAACGGCACAATTGAGCGTGTAAATCGTGACATCACTCAAGTGCTAAAGGCATTGACGTTGGAATTCAAGGTCAGCCGACATGACTGGCCCTACCTACTCCCTCTAGTGCAATCAAGTATCAACCATTCGCCTGTCCAGTCGCTAGCCAACCGTGCACCGGTTGAACTCTTCACCGGGCTGCCGTGCCCGAGCGCGCTGGACAGCATACTATTTCCGGGGAGAAAGGAATTGGCTACATTGCCAGAGAACCGACCCGACATTGAACTTCGCCTAAAGCAGTTGAGAACTAGCATCAAGGACATGCACAAAGCTGTGGAAACTCAACGAGCGAAACAACTACGCCGCTACCAGAACAGATATCACTACGAGCGACCTATCGACTTTTCTGTCGGAGATTATGTACTTAGATCAAGAGTTGATGAAAAACTGCACAGCAACAAACTACTGGTCACATGGGTTGGGCCCTACCGTGTGACCGCCAGTGCTGAATACTACTTCACTGTAGAGCATATTGTGACTGGGAAGACACTCAACGTGCACCCATCACGGGTCAAGCTGTATGCTGACGACTCCTTGCAAGTCACAACGGAATTGCTAGAGCATGTGTCCTCCCAGGGCACACTGGTGGCTGTTGATGAGCTTGTTCGGCACAGATACAATGCAGACATGAAGGCATACGAGATACAAGTCAAATGGAAAGGTCTCGAGGAGATCGAAGCCTCGTGGGAGCTGCTGAGCAGCATCAAAGAAGATGTGCCACAACTTCTCACCGAGTACGTCATCTGTGCCAAGGACAGGCAGCTTCAGGCCGCTATGGAGCTCTCAGTACAGCCCAGGCAGTCTCTACGACGGAACAAGCGTCAACGAGAAGAAAATGGCTCACCTCCATAGCGTAAAACCTCCGACCGTCGACCTTCTCCGACCCATACCGGAAAAGCGGTACATCGGAGGGAAAAGAGCCGATCAGAAAAGAGTCTAAAAAGGCAGGTTTGAAACCACATGTAGATTTGAGAATCCTAAGAGAGCCATACAAAGGCGAGTTTACAGGCGGATTCCCAGGCTCTAAAACGGCCTGTGGGCAAAGATAGAGGCAAAAACTAAAACATACATTTTTAGCGCTGCAGAGCCATGTGCTCTGCAGCCGGCAAATTGACAAATGATGCTCGGCCTCGGAAATCGGGGGCCACTAAAAAGTGGGTACGTAAAAGCCTGTTCTTACGGGCAGCGTAAATACGCTGGCTTAGTGGCCACGTGTCCACACAAACTGTGTGGCTGGCATTCACTGCCGAGCTGTCATTCGGGATTTTGCCGCTCTCGGGCGCAAGTCCCGACCGCTCATGATGCCCAGTGGGTGGGCCCGAGCTTAAAACACTCGGTGGCGCTGGTTCGATTCCAGGCATGAGCTACAGTGCGTGTGCATGTGTATGTGTGTATGTGTGTGTGTGTGCGCGCGTTGAGGTTAACATTGCTGTTCCATTCGGAGGTTAAGCTCTGTGTTCGATGCCGCATACAAATTCATGTTGTGTGTACTCTGTGACGAGGTTAACTTTGCTGTTCCATCTGGAGGTCAAGCTCAGTGTTCAACGCAGTGTAGTGTGATGTATCTAGTGTTGTAAAGCATGTAATACACCCTGTATTAACGGTTATGATTGACTCATCCTATGCTTCTGTGGCGTTGAGCGAGTTGTCTTCTACAGCTTCGTCGTCGATGAAGGCTTTGCGGACAAGCAGGCGGCGCTCCTTCTCGAAGGCCGCGACGACGGTGGGATTCACGTGGCATCGAGGCTCCCAAGTCGGCTCCCAGTCCACAAGGTAGTACGTGGTGCGGTTCTCACGCTTCCAGTTGACCAGCTTGCGCACGTAGTGCTGGGGCTCATCTTGTGGAGCGTCGACCGCGCCTTCGTCGTCTGCAGCCTCCGCGTCAACGCCAGCGTCTTCGGGAGGGACAAGCCACTCGTGCACATCGTCCAGCGTGGGGCGGCGCTTCTTCCGATCGGCAAGAGCAGCGAAGATCACCTCGAGAGCTTCGGGGAGGAGACTTGCAGAGGCGACAGTCGTGTTCAAGGTAAGTCGAAGGTGGCGAATAACCTTATCCCTGACACGTATCTTGAACGTCTTTCCAACAGCGATACAGAGGCCCTTGAACTCCTGCCTTGAGCTGACCGCTTTCTTCGAGGGCTTGCGTGAAGGCATGGCTACGTGTTGCGGGTGTAAGATGCAGAATGAGCTTTCAATTTCGGAGGGACAAGCGGCTGCAAGAACGACTGGCCGCGAAGGTGCGATAATGAAATTAAGCTGCAATCACTAACTCGATGATGTTTTGCGTGTGTCCCGGTGAAGGATCCATGATGTGACCTCCTCGTTGTAGATGATTGAAGCGAGCGACGTGTTCATTGAGCAAACCAGACTTGTGGAGCCCCCGCAGGTTCTTCAACACATTGTTGCCACCGCGCGCTTTGATCCCATGACCACGAAGAAGTTCCAGCACCGCGACTTCGGCAGCAGCCCCGACCCCAAGGACATCGTCTCGATAGCGTGGTGAGCTTTCAACAAGCGTGAAGCCGTCGGTCAGGAAGATTTTCATGAAGCCAACAAGCCACTTCGCGTTGGACCGAGTGTGCTTTGTAGCGCCGTCGGTCGAGCTCCACATTCGCGGCTCTTGAGCGTACCACGCAAACCAGGTGTCTTTGAGGCTCGAAGCTGGAGAGGTACGTCGTCGCTTGGATGGCTGTTTGTCGCTACTTGTATCCTCACTTGTTTCCTGCAGTGTTGGTGTCCGTGCGTGTTTGTTGCAGAGCTTAGTCTCCATTACTGTCAAGCGAGCGTCGAGTGTCGTGTTCACTTGAATTAATTGTTCAATCAAGGCGGTTTGATGGAGAAACACGGGGTGCTTGGTAACATCGGTCGATGCTTCTTGTGGGGCCCCGGTATGTTGTTCCTCGGTGGGTTTTGGATCACAGGTCAGGTGAGACGACCAAGCCAGCAAGTCATTGACACAGAAGCCTTTCTCGACAGCACAAGCCTCCAGACGCTGGATCGCAGGGCCATCAACCGAAAGAGCCTTCAACGCTGGGTAGTGGCGGAGTAGGTACGCCATGAGAGTCTCGAGCACTGGTGCGTTGACGTTATACTGTGCGGTGTCAAGCCCAGACGAAGCGACGAATAGCGCTGATGCAACGGAGGCAATTTTCTGGTGCGTGTCCGAGTCGAAGGCGTCGAGCGACAACAGCGGGACTTCTGCGCTGGGCTTGCGGTTGCTCAAGACGCGAGCAATCTTGTGGTCTTCTGCTGGAGTGTTGAAAACATACGCGAAGGCCTTGTTCGTCGCTGTCATATTCCACGCGCCTCGGTCGAAAATCCATTGCACGCACATTCCGGCCCCGTTGGCATGCTGAGCTCCTCCACGACGGAAGGAGTGCGACGTCAAGCGTTCCGTGACACCGGCCTTCTGTGCGATTCTCCCCAAGACTCGGTTGACGTAGCTATGGATTCCGGGGGCGTCGTCGGTAAGCTTCTCCCCATCTGCAGCGTCTTCGGAGGTTTGAAGTGAAGCAACGTCTTCGGGGTGGTCGATCAAGTCGATGAGAGGCGCAGTCGGAGTCAGAGTGGCTTGCACGTTCGCGTGCTGATCAGGAAGCTGGCTCAAGAGCGAAGCTGTCGGTGCAGACTGTGTCGCGAGGGCAAGGGCGATGGCGAGCAGCGGGCACGTGATGAAGTCGTCATCGGGGAAGAGTGAGAGCCCTTGCTCTTCCGAAGTCTTGATGCGGATGAAGCGGACGAAGAAAATATTCCCGGCGCCGATGGAGAGATTCACCTTGCGAAGCAGCGTGAGGTCAGACGCTCGTCCGAACAGGAACCACAGCAAGCACAGCAGCGCGGCGTCTTGGTAGTCAGAAGCCGTGGAAGCAGTTGAATACAGGTGCATGACCATCATCTTGAGCGACTTCTTGGTACACGCTGGGGCCTTGTTGACGAAGGTCCCAGACTCTCTCTTCATGCAGTAGCGCTCCAGCACTTGGCCCTTCTTGAGCAGCGCCTTGTCTGTAGCTTGGCGAATCTGGGGAACTGGTCCAGCAGCCAGTTCTTGGCCTGTCGGTAGTACTGCATGACCGAGTGCCTGGCCAAGAGCTGACCCTTGCGTCCTTCCTTGAAGGCCAGATACATGCCGAACTTGTCCACCACCGCTTTCAGGACAAGCGGGGCATTCTCGCGCGCCATGCACACGGCGAGATACTCCCAGGTGACACCTTCATCCGCTAGGAGCTTCTTGAACGAGCGCGCTGCGCTCTCGCGTGCGCGTTTCGTGTTAATCGGTGCGAGGTCGCGCAGGCTCATCTTGGGTCGGAGAGGTCGGAGTTTTCGTGTTATTCAGGAAATATGTGAATGAGTTGGCATTTGTATGGACATATCAATAACAGAGGGGGCCTCCGACCCGATATGTCGGAGCTGCGGCTGGACAGCCATTACAAGCGTACCTGCCCTGTGATTGGCCAAAAGGGAGGTGGATATCGATATGATTCGTTAAAACTGGGATGCAACACTCTGATTGGTCAATAGCTTTGATAGTGAGTTCTAGTACGGTCGGAGATTTAACGATATTCATCCATAAGCCGATCGACCGGATTTGGAAGGTTTCTACACTGAAGCGCGTCAAGAGGTGCATTCAAGGCAAGGCAACCCGGAATATTGTTCACAGTAGTGATAACAATAGTTCCATGTAGGCTCAGTGGCTACGGGTGCTTGCAAGATGCACAATTGATCGCGCAATGTATCAGTTCATCCGATTGGTCGAAAGTTGATTTTCAGCATTTTCATTGGCTGTTAACCAATTCGCCAATTGCATCAAGGAAGGAAATTGAATTGATTAACTGTTTAGCGGATTTCTCGTCTTAAGGTGATAAGCTATCTATCCGTGAGAGTTACGTTCGTGTCGTCCACATGTGGTGCATCGGTTCCGGGATATTGTTTTCTGGCGGATCAAAGCCAAGTTTTTGCAGCACGCGGACCACAGTAGCGCGGTTGCAATGAAGCTCATGTGCGTGTTGGTAGAGGAATTGGTAGTGCATCTTGAACGAGTTCAGCAGATTGAGAATATTTGGCACTTCAGCTGTCGTTTCTGGAAATGAATGTCGTTCCTGAGCCGCCATGTTGCATGAAACACAATCGCTGTGTAGATCCTCCATAGAAGTACCAGTTCTTTGTGTTCACTTCTCCTGTTCCTACGAAGGTCTTGCAATCTTGGGAAGAGTAGCAAGCTCCAGCTTAGATCGACGCAAAAGAACGTCGACCACCGGCTCCATAGTTCGCTCCACCTTGGTTCTAATGAAGGGCACGTGAAAAAACAGTGTTCTGCCGTTTCGATCTCCTGGCATTCCGGACGAACGCAGTTTTGGATGGTAGGATTTAGTTCTCTGAGGAAGTATAGTCGTGAACCGACTGTGAGGTCTCCGAAGCACATTTGTACTATCACATCATGAATTACCGGCAGTAGATATCCACGTAGAGAAATCACACTGGACAAGGTCTCATGAATCCTTTGTCGAGGACACCCCAGGTCTTCCATCGGATGATGCATCAACTCCGGAACTTGCTGGAGAATCACCTTCCAATCTTGCGATCGCAAATTTGGGAAGAATCGCGTAGTTGGTTCTGTTGGGAGACAGCTACTTACCTTGATTCCAAATATCGGCGGTGAATTCGTACTTGTTACTTCCTGCATTCCTCCTTCGTCCGGATGCGGTAGTAAGCGATGAAATAATCGGCTCATTTGATGGTAGAGCACGAAAATGTCATGCGGAAGCACTTTCGTCCCAAGTATTGGATGAATCTCGGAGCAGACGTCCGTGAAAAATGCCGTTGACGACGGCCAGTTTCGATTGGCACCCAGAAAGTCGGCAAAACATAACTTTTTATGTTTTGCCAGTTCCCGACAGAGCGCTCGAAAGGCGTTTAACCCTGACCCCAGGGGCTTCGCCGGACTTGCTGGGCTTCGTGTATCCAGTACCTGAAATTCAGGCAACTTGCTCCGCCAAATTGGGGTGAATAACGCCTTCTGCAGCGTTTTCATTCTGTTGTAGTGAATCGACTCCGGGGCTGGCCATTTAATTCTGTTCCACTCCCGTAGCAAGTGTCTCCACCACAAAGGTAGCATGCTCGACCTCCAGCCCGCTGGTTTCGGTGGGTTTTGAAGTAAGAAATCACTCGATCGCGGGCGGGCGAAGTTGCCATAGCGTAATTGGATCATGTAGAGCATTGGGCGATACCATACGTTGTCATCTTCGTATGGGTGTGTAGTAATCGCTGATACGAATTTCTGGAGAAGTTGAAAGTGTTGGCGACGAATAACAGTAGCTACATCAGGAACCCCGATGCCGTCTGCTTCGCGTGGCCCCACAGCCAGTCCTTTTGAACGATACTTATCCCAGATTTCCCAGTGCTTACGCGGTTGTATAACACGTACCGATTCACAATGCCTTGCCAGCGTTTGATGAACCGGGTCGGAATCGTCACAGAAGCTGTGAAATACCACAGCAATGACAAAATCTCTGCTTGTGCGATCAACCTTCGGCCGATTAGGGTTCTCGCTCGGCCTTTCCAAAGTTGGAGCCGCTTAATCAATTTTTGTCGAGTTGATTCGCCACCAATGTTGAAGTATCACCATTGCCGAACGGAATGCCAAGATATCGCACGGTTTCGCCGCGCTTCAGTGATTTTAGCGGTGACACTCGCGGAGCAGAACGTTTACTGTTGAGACTCAATATCACACTTTTGTTATGGTTCAGCCGAGCTCCAGATCCTCCACAATAGTCATCAACAATCTGAAGCTGCTCTTCTAGCTCCCTCTTTCCTTTTGAGAATAGCACAGTGTCGTCAGCAAAGAACCCCACTGGGACTCGTAATGTTTGGCCCACCAGGACACCTAAATCTCTTTGAGCGCGTAACAAATCTCCTAGTGGTTCCAACGAGAGAGCAAACAAATACGGAGACAATGGATCTCCCTGTTTCACTCCTCGAGTTGGTGTCAGCGAGTCCTGCGCCCATCCGTTGATCATTAATGAACATTTCGAGTCGTTGTACAACAGACGTATCCACGCCAAAAACCGAGGCCAAATCCTTGTCGTTCCAAAACTCGAAGGAGGTACGGACGATTAACGCGGTCGTAAGCCTTAGCGAAGTCCAAGAACGTCGCTAGTCCTTTGCGTTTTTGGAATGTTTCTAAGTGCTGGAGATCGCGGACTAGCATTACCTGCTGGTCAATCCGACGCCCCGGTATAAAGCCCTTTTGATCCGGATGCACTAACTTAGAAATGTGTGGTCTAAGACGATTCACTAATACTCGTGATAATATCTTGACCTCAACGGGCATCAGTGTGATCGGCCGAAAGTTTCCCGGTTCAGATCGGTCTCCTTTCTTAAACAGTAGTGCCACCGAGGAATATCGCTGATGTGGAAGCAGAATTCCACGTTCCAATTGATATCCAAAAACTATCGCAAGTATTTCTCCAAACGCGTCCGGATCTAGACGGAAAAAATCACTGGTGAAGCCGTCTGGACCCGGTGCTGAGTGAGGTTTTAGTTTCTTGATCGCAAAATTCGCCAATTGCATCAAGGTTGGCTTCAACTTCAACAGGTAACACTGCGAAAGAAGTGGCATTATCGGTGGTCGCAACATTCAATGTGACGAGGCGACCGCGACTATCATCCGACTTGGACACGGCGAAGGCGGTGCCATGCTGCGGTGTCAGGAATCTTGGGGGCAGTGTGATGGTGGCTGGTACGCATCAAAACGCCAGCTCCTGAACCCCGCAGCCACGGTAGCTGGTGTGAGCTTGCTACAGGCATACTCGAAGGAACTGTGATTAACGTTCTGGCGCAAGGCTCAGCTGTATCGACGGAGTGCATCTGCTTGCACTCGTCAACCTCAAGCACTACAAGGGCGGCTCCCCTGGACTGCCGACACGGCAGGAGGGTGCGCCCGCGAAGTAGGATAGCTATCTCACTTTTGCTTTTACCTCAAGAGCAACAACCAATACAAGCAAGACCTTTGCCGGGAGTTCCAGCTCCCAAACCTCTGTTGACACGTCACACCCACCTGCGCCGCGAAACACGCCACCAGCAAGTCACGTTTGATTCCACGAAACTAAGCAGCAGAACGACTAAGTAGTATACGATCGTAGCTAGAAAACGGTTTATCCGACTGGTTAATCAACTTAAATTCCTTCCTTTCTGTTTGCTCTCTCGTTGGAACTACTAGGAAATTTGTTACGCGCTCACAGAGATTTAGGTGTCTTGGTGGGCCAAACATTACGAGTCCCAGTGGGGTTCTTTGCTGACGACACTGTGCTATTCTCAAAAGGAAAGAAGGAGCTAGAAGAGCAGCTTCAAATTGTTGATGACTATTGTGGAGGATCTGGAGCTCGGCTGAACCATAACAAAAGTGTGATAATGAGTCTCAACAGTAAACGTTCTGCTCCGCGAGTGTCACCGCTAAAATCACTGAAGCGCGGCGAAACCGTGCGATATCTTGGCATTCCGTTCGGCAATGGTGATACTTCAACATTGGTGGCGAGTCAACTCGACAAAATTGATTAAGCGGCTCCAACTTTGGAAAGGCCGAGCGAGAACCCTAATCGGCCGAAGATTGATCGCACAAGCAGAGATTTTGTCATTGCTGTGGTATTTCACAGCTTCTGTGACGATTCCGACCCGGTTCATCAAACGCTGGCAAGGCATTGTGAATCGGTACGTGTTATACAACCGCGTAAGCACTGGGAAATCTGGGATAAGTATCGTTCAAAAAGGACTGGCTGTGGGGCCACGCGAAGCAGACGGCATCGGGGTTCCTGATGTAGCTACTGTTATTCGTCGCCAACACTTTCAACTTCTCCAGAAATTCGTATCAGCGATTACTACACACCCATACGAAGATGACAACGTATGGTATCGCCCAATGCTCTACATGATCCAATTACGCTATGGCAACTTCGCCCGCCCGCGATCGAGTGATTTCTTACTTCAAAACCCACCGAAACCAGCGGGCTGGAGAGCAACAATGATGCCACTGTGGTGGCGTCGAACACTGCGCGATTGGGAGAGAATAAATTGGCCACAGCGATCGTCGCTACAAATCAGCAGACTAAAAGTGAAATTCACGTTGTACAGTCCAATATGGTGCACTTGGGGTGGAAAAGTTGGACTGTTTTGACGATTTTCTGGATGGAAATGCTGGCTTTAGTGTATGAGTGGAAGAGCGGTTTTTCCTCTGGCCGGCATGGCTTGAAGTTTACAAACCGAGCAGGTGAAGTTTCTGGCCGATCTACATCCGATGGAACTCACCTCGAGCTCGACCACAAAACTCTCCACCTGGCTGACCCTGTCCGAAGGTGAGAGATCTGCGACTTTAGTGTCACCTATCGCCTCGCCAAGAGCCCTGTGAATCCCCAACTGGGAGTCACTTGCAATTTTGCCACGCTCAGCTCACTAACCCACCACACCACACCCAGGGGCTCACGCCGCTCTCTCGGCGTGGCACATCCTGGTCACTCAATGACGATCAATAAAGCTGCTTATTTTCCCCAACACTGTTACAACGAAGTGCACTCCAAGTCGTGTCGCCAAGGAAAATCATTCATCGGCCGCGGTCTTCGCCAGATATGGTGAACACTTCACCCGATACTTGGATCTGAAGTTGCTCTTACGGATATTTTTCGTCTCTACAGACAGTTGAGCAACGTCATGTCAAGAATGCTACCTCAACCTCTATGACGTTTGCGCGCTCGAAAGTAGTTTGCGATGTGAGTTCTATTAGAGTAGCGATTTATCCTACCCGTTCCCACCGACGCTGCCCTGTGGCAGAGACCGGGAACCCGCTGCACCAACCGTTTGTGCAGATTATGTAGTTGCCGCGATTACGCGGCCGATGATGTAGATTGCTTGTTGACGCGGCGCTGGTATGGCGACAGCGTCGTTGTCGTTGTCGGCTGAGCTTGGTCGTCTGATTTATACTCCACAACCTCATCCAGGAGAGATTACCTACCAGGCGAGAGAACCCACTAACTAGTTAACCAAATCATTTCAACCAGGAGAGATCCAAGCGGCAAATGCAACAAACACACCTCCGATTCACGGATTATCTGTGAGTAGTGCCAATTTTACTACGCCAAGCGTACGATTCTTCCCAAAACTACGGAGAAAGGACTGGGGTAAGCTGCTTAACTAAGCGCCTGCGCTGGAGCACCATCCAGTTAAGGATATGGGATGCCCACGCAGGGCTTCGCATCATCTCATTATGCTTGATATCCCATTAGAAATTTAAGTTGATTAACCAGTTTGATATCCCATTAGATACAGTTAGCACAACGTGTGTATCAACTGGATGTTGATGCGGCCAACGAACCTGCATCAGCAACAATGATACCATCGTGCTTCGAGACGATACTCTCCAAATTCAATATCAAGTACTACTACTAGTACCTTAAAAGTTTCTTGTCAGGGGCCTCCTGGTGGTCCAGTGGGTTGTGTTAAACATCTGAATCAACTTATAAGTTTCTTGTCGCCCGCGGCGAATTTAGATCTGCGACTTCGCTGAGGAAGGGGTTTCGTCTCGCCTTGTCCACAACTGGCCGGTGGGAGCCAAACGAAGGTGTCCGAGTTCTGCGGAAGTTTCGGCGGAGTCAGTTCAACAGAGCTCTCATTCAGTCTTTCGCTGCGTCGGCGCAACGAGCCTCCAGCGGCAAGATCAAGCGCGTGCAGACCTCGAACGTCTCGGCCCAAGCGCAGAATTTTACACCCACCACTCCACTCCCTTGGGGCTGCCTCAGTTTGTCTAGCTACGCGAGACACTCTGAGGCTAGCCTCATTAACCGATAAATGAGCAGCTCTGCCCCCCCACACACATGGCTTCATGTAGAGAACAGAGGAAAACAACAAATGACGGGAAGACTAACATTCCAACCTTTCCGATTCCGGGCAGCGCTATCCTATCTCCGCGCCCCCATAGCAGCGACTGCCGCAGTTCCAAGCGGCAGCTACCCGTTCGGCTGCAGCACCTAGCATCGACTTGTAGGTGGCTTTTAGCAGGAAAGATGCCGGAGAACAACAGAGCTGCAAGGTGAGACAAGACGATCTACGTGCCGTTAGTAGGGACGCGTACGATCAAAGGGTTTTTAACTATTGAAGTTGCCTGTGGCTCGTCAGCATGTCCAACAGACCCTTCCTCCTCGTGTACGACACGTTTGTGTGTGTAGACTCGCAGAGCATACAGTAGTGGGAGATAACAAATTCATTCTTGGTTTTACGGTGGACTTGAAAGTCACTCTCTGCGAGGCGTTCTTCTAGCTCTAACCTGCGACGGTGGTCTCCATCTGAAGTACTTGTGGCAGGTCGAGGATTCCAAGACACACTGAGCACTAATGTGGGAGCTGGAACTCCCAAAGCACCAACATATACTATTATAGCTGCTTAGGTCTCTTGCGGGTAAATCCCAAACTGCGGACGAGAGTCTCCTCGAGACCTCCCGTACCACAAACTCTTTCCCCATCATCGCGTCTTACCTGCCCTTCTGGGCAGTCCAGGAAGACGACAGGCGAAGCTTGAGCAACTGGGCGTGGCAATGAGCCGCAGCCTGCAAAAGTACTACGACATATTAGCGGAACTCCGTCGGTTTGGTTTGGAGCTCGCTGTGGCTACGCAGAGAAAGTGGCGTCAGAGGGCGACCACATAAGCTCCTGCTGTTGTCCTAAAGGGCTGTATTCGCCTGGTGCATCGCCTTCAAACTCTTTCTATTGTCATAAAACGTGTGTATTTTACTTCATTAGTCATTACTTATCATTGAGGTTCGTCAGTTTGAGTAACCGGATCTATTTTGGCAACTCGCCAAAAACAATAGATCCAGTGCTGCGACTCGGCAACGAATCTCAGGAACGGTTACTGCAGAGCTCTGCAGCTTGACCATTGATTGAGCGAAGCGGACGAGAAATCTGCTTGCCTTATAATACATGATATTATTGCTCCTGCCCCTACTGAAAGAAGAGAACGCTGATGCTGAAGGCGGGAAATCGTGAAGGCTTATTGTTTTAGAGAGGATCTGTCGACGTTTCGTCTCCCATCGCAAGAACGACTTCAGACCAGACGGAGCAAGAACAGCAAGGAAAGTGCTGCTTACGAACACCAATCTTACTATCGTATGCAATCCATATACACATCCCATGCTTGTCCGGGACAGTACAGAATGGCTGTACCCGGTACAGCCATTCTGTTCTCACTTTGGAATCCGCGCTCAAGAAGCCAAGCCTCCGGTATGGTGCAACTGTTGCCACTCGTAGCCTTGATCGCCTACATCTGCAGTGGAGTTGTCTCGGCTACTATCAACGCAGATGCCGAACAAAATTCGCCCCGCAACCGTATCAAGCGGTTCCTTCGTGGACAAGTTCATGTCGACGAAGAGAGAATGAATGAAATCAACGTCAAGGCTCTGGGAGGAACCAAGGTCAACAAAAGGATCTGCAAGCACTCTCCATGCTCGAGAGAGGAAAAATCGTCAACCCGATATGGTATCTCGTACGGGCCGAGATACCCAGCGCTATGATAATGGTCGACGCGAACTTTCGTGCAGTATCATCTATCGTGAAGAAGGTGCTCACACAATCATTCCTGGGGACGGTAATGACGTTTTGCTTATTTCGAGCACGGGGACCGAAGGCGAATGGATCCTACCCAAAGGTGGCTGGGAAGAGGATGAATCAGTCGTCGTGGGTGCTGAACGCGAAATCTGGGAGGAAGCTGGAGTAAGTTGTTGTTGTTTTACTGTAAATGGAGCTAGTCACTAATCGTGTGCGTCTGCAGATCAGAAGCAAGACAATGGAGCGTATTGGCAATTACGACTTCAACAACAGGAAGGGTAAACCATACCGCTACTACGGCTTCAACGTCAAAGCCGAAGAAGCACACGAAAAATACCCCGAAGAATGGCGCGCCCGACGATTTGTAAGTGTTTGACTTGTTGATGGCGATACGCTGGAAAACTGACAGTGTTGTGCGAATATCGGGACAATCTGTTGTGCAGTTTACTTTCAAAGGGGCCATCGCTCAGTTACAAAAACAAAAGGGACGCGAGGATATGGTTTACATGGTGAAGCTCGCGATGAAGCACAGGAAGGCCGCTCAACAACCGTGAATTCTTCCGCAAGAGCCGTCATGGACCCGGATCGATCGTCGCCATCGTGTTGTCGCTGAGAATGCTTGCCGAAAGAAAACGTCACCTCTTCTTCGATCCGTAATCAATTCGTTACATCGTTCCAACGCAGCCCAGTTTGCTTATCTTTATTTTCACACACAATGTTTTCCGCTTTGGATCGTTGTTGCAGAGTTGTTTCAGCTCTTTTCAACTCGACACGGCATTGTATCCATGAAATTCAAGTGTCCAAGTGGAATTCTAAGAGCGATGGCGCCAGAACCCTGTGCGCTATTGAAGAGGCGGGATCTTTGTGGCCCCAGACACGCAAGACTTGGAGGACCAGGTTGTGTCACCAGTGAGCAACTCGAATGACTTGATCGTCTCCGCCACGGCCGCTAAGCTCACGATCACGGAAAATACGATACGCCAGCGTTTGCAGACCCTAAACGGAGAAGACAAGTTGAGTTGGAATGATTTGATTAAGAGCGGAGAAGGACAAGATAAGTGGTCGCCTCTGGTTGTTAAACTTCTGGGGAAACATTGACGGTGAATATTCGCACGCAGATTTACTGGGACGGTACCCTGGAAGATGTCGTGCGGGTATTTAGCAATGCTCAGGCAGCGAAGAGGGCCGATTCATTCAAACGAACACAAGCAATTCATTCCGCCTAGACTGCTATCGTCTGGGTTAATCCAGCACGTTACAGGGCTTTTACCGAACTGCTCATCGACTCGGCAGTTCAATAACACAAGAAGTTGATTCAGATGCTTAACTTGTTTCCTGGTTGTACTTATGGTTGGGGGTATTTGCTATTCTGAAATCTGATCTGTTGAATGATGATTGAATTTGATTGGGATGTTTGAATGCGAAGTTGATCATTTCCTTTCTTCTGGATGTTTTCTGTAGGCCCTCGGCCCGGCAGCCCCCGCAGGGACTCGAACCCCAACCGGAGAAAGAAATTTAAGTTGATTAACCAGTCGGATAAACCGTTTTTCTAGCTACGATCGTATACTACTTAGTCGTTCTGCTGCTTAGTTTCGTGGAATCCAAACGTGACTTGCTGGTAGTCTGTTTCGCGGCGCAGGTGGGTCAAAGCCTAACTTCTCCAGAACAGAGGTTACAATTTTGTCGTCAATCCCAAGCTCCGCTGAATGGTGATTGATGAACTGACAGTGTCGTCGAAAAGAGGACATCACATTTTGGACGCTTGGTATTTCAGCTGTAGTTTCACGGAATAGTATGTCGTTTCTCAATCTCCACGTAGCATGGAACGCGATCGCAGTGTGGACTCGCCACAGTAGCAGGACCACCTTTTGGTTCTGCCTCCACTCCCTATTCAGGTCTCGTGGTCTAGGAAAAATTAGCAATCGCCAATCCAACTCCGTCGCAAAAGCCTTATGCCATGGGGACCACAATGGGGTCCACATTTGCGTCAGAGCTGGGCACGAGAAGAAACAGTGCTCTACTGTTTCTATCGCAGCACATGATCGTCTCACACACTGTTGAATCGTAGGATTTAACGACTTGAGGAAGAACAGCCTTGATCCGACAATGAGGTCTCCAAAGAACATTCTCAGCATCACATCGTGGACAACAGGAACCAGAAACTGGCGGAGGGCGAGTATCTGTTGTAACGTTGTATGGATCTGTCGTTGCGGACAGCCAAGCACTTTCATGGGGTGTGGTTGCACGCATCTATCAGGCCGCAACAATTTGTCCCAGTCTTGGGATTTTAGATTTGGGAAGAACCGAGATGTTTTTCCGACTGTCAGTCCAAATGTCGGCGGCATTGCACCTCGCGTTGCCACGCTTATTCCGCCTGTCTCTGGGTGTGGCAATACCCGTTCAAACACCTGGGTTAGCTGTCGATAAAGCTGGGCGATATCCGTCAGTGCAACCCTGGACCCCAGAATTGGACGTAGCTCGGTAGATACCCCCTGAAAAACACCATGAGGGTTGGCCATCGATGGGAAGTATCTAGAAAGTCTGCTATACACCATTTGCCTTTTGAAGCAAGCTCTTTACAGAGGCACCGGAATTTGACGGGTCCTGTTCCCAGTGGTGCGCGATGAGCATCTTGTCTGCGCCACACCTGGAAATTTGTCGATGCATTCCACCATATTGGGCTGAATAACGAGTTTTGGAGTGTCTTCATTCTAGTGTATCGTAATGAGTACTTGCTTGGCCATTTTACGCGTCTCCAATCTTGCAGTAGTTTACGCCACCATAACGGGAGCATTGTTGCTTTCCATCCAGGAGGTTCAGGTGGATTTTGTAGCAAAACTCTCCCGACCACGGACGTACAAATTCCCCATATCGGTGTCGTAGTAATTCTGCTATGGGTCTATACCACACTGTTTCGTCGTTTTCATTATGACAAGCGAGGACTTTGACAAATTTTTGAAGGAAGAGAAAACGTTGTCTCCGGATGCAGAACATAATCTCTGGTACCCCAATTCCATCGTCTTGCCGTGCTTGTATGGCAAATGAAGTGGGAACGATGTTAATACCTCCACGACTAGCTCCCACCCGGTTGTAGAGTATGAACGTTTTTACGGCGCTTTGCCATCGTTTGATATACCTAGTGGGAATAACAGTCGTCGTCGTAAAATACCATATCGTCGACAGTACGATAGCTTGAACAATTAGTCGCCTTCCCACGAGTGTTCGAGCTCGCCCTTTCCAAAGTTGAAGTCTTGTCATCAGCTTGTGATCTAATTGTTTGGCTAACTCGGTCGAAGTGTCGAGATTACCAAATGGTAGACCAAGGTACTTGACGGTGTCACCTTTCCTCAGCGATCGTAGTGGTTCAAGAATGGGAGGCTTTCGATGATTATTGAGACTCATTATTACGCTCTTGGAGTGGTTGAGTTTAGCTCCTGATCCCGCGCAGTAGCAGTCAACGAGATGCAGTTCATTTTGAGAGAAGAAGCATCATTGGCGAATAGCACTGTGTCATCTGCAAAAATGCTACTGGAATCGAGAGCGTGTCGTCAACTCGAACACCAAGCTCTCGTTTCTCTCGAAGCAAATTTCCCAGGGGTTCAAGTGTCAGCGCAAAAGAAAGGGTGAAAGGGGGTCACCTTGCTTAACACCTCGGGATGGCTCCAGCGCATCTTGCGCCCAACCATTTATCATTAGCGAACACTTTGATCCTTTGTATAGCAAGTTGATCCACGAGAGGAACCGCTTTCCAAAACGTTGACGCTCCATCACTTTGAAAAGGTAATTTCGATTAACGCGGTCATATGCCTTCGCGAAGTCAAGGAAGGCTGCAACTCCTTGCCTGTGTTCACAGGTCACCAAATGTTGGAGGTCGTGTACTAACATGACTTGTTGATGAATAGATCTTCCGGGGATAAATCCTTTCTGATCCGGGTGCACTAAGGAAGCCATGAACGGCCTCAGCCTATCGGTCAGGACTCGTGATAAAATCTTTACTTCAACTGGAATCAACGTAATTGGCCGGAAGTTTCCGGGGTCCGCTCGATCTCCCTTTTGAACAACAATGCAACTGATGAGTATCTTTGATGTGGTAGCAGCTCGCCTCTCTCAAGTTGATAGCAAAACACGATCCGTAAAATATTCCCAAACAAGTCTGGGTCGATATGATAGAATGCCGAAGTAAACCCATCTGGGCCAGGAGCAGAATGGTTTTTCATCGATCGAATTGCTGCAGAGAATTCGTCGCTTGATAAGTCGCTTTCGAGTCCATCTGCAGCTTCAGGGGTTAAAGTCCTGTCGATCGATTCTAGTAGACGGTGCTGTGCTGGTTCATCTAGTTGGTAATCATTCTTGTTGTATTTTGTGTCTCCGAAAATCTCACCCCAATGTTTTTGGAAGCCCTGCGTAATTTCAGCAGGATCAGTCGATACGGAGCCGTCTTCCCGTTTGATCGATTGAAAAGGTGTGTTACGTAATTCATATCGCGGGGCTCGGAAAAAGAACGATGAGCTTTGTTCCGTTTCAGTTACAAGTTGCTCGAATCCAACTCCACGTTGAAACTCTGACCACTCTTCCTTGCACTCTTTGTATCTTTGCTTCGCAAAGTATAAATCAAGAGTAGCGCATTCATTATCGTTTGCTAAGGCACTTGCAGCTGCACATTCTTCCAAATGTTGGCGAGCCGCAACCAGCTCGGATGCTACACTTGACGTCAAGTCTCGTTGGCACTTTTGAGGTACGCCTTCATTCGTTGTTTCCAGGATTTCCACACAATACCTGGATTTGCTGATGTCTCCAATACGGTAAGTAAAATTCTTGCCTCCTTCTGAATATCGGCTCGAAGTTCAGGGATGCGAAGCAGCCAATCGGAAAGTCTCCAAAATCCTGGCCCGGTAGGATGGTGCCAGGATGTGAGTTCAACATTGTGAGCCTTGTGGTCGCTTTCATCCCATGTTTCATACGCAGCATCTTGATAACATGTCGATACCAACATGTCAGAAGCGAAAATATAATCTAATCGATTTCGTCGAGGTCGTGGTCCAGAAAACAATTTCTCGTTTGGGTGGTGAAGGCGCCAAGCGTCTACTACGTTGATCTCCACCAACCAGTTTCGTAGCGCAGGCACACTAGAGTCTGGACGCCGGTCAGCCATTAGCGAATCCACTTCTGGCTCAATTGCCAGATTAAAATCACCACACACAATATGAATCACGTCGTCGTCAAAATCAACAGGAAGACGTTCAAACAGAGCTTTTCTGGATGCTGCGTCGTTCGGTGCATATATGTTATGAATATAACATACTTGGTCCCCAAAGCGTAGCTTCACAAGTAAATACCGATTTGGGATGGTTTTAGAAGTAACTACGCTTGCGGTCTCGACACCTGGACAGGAACCATGTACAATCGTCGCTACTCCACCACTTCTTGGGAAGGAGGTCCTTTTGCAGCCCCGTTCTTGTCAGACATAAATACTGACCGCTGAAATGTTGGTTCACCAGATAGCTGAATCGCTTGGCTTGGTGTTGGTCTTTGAATCTAGTTTCTTGTATACAAGAAAAGTAGTAGTGCTTGAGGTGTGGTGAGATGATATTTTGTCCACCATCTTTCACTCCATGCACATTCCATGTCAATATTTTACAGGATTGTCCGATGTCTGGCGGTCCTGTCATCCTAGTTCTCAGTGTCCGCCCTCATTTCGGGCGATAGGTACTCCAACGAGACCATAGGCAGGTCGTTTGGCGACAAATCATTGGCACCCAATGCTTGAATGCTCGCCAGAATAACACTTGTGGGCACCAGCTCGCAAAGCTTGGTCATCAAAAGGTGCCCAAGTCGTGATCTTAGCAGGTGAAGGATCGTTGCATCCGAAAGGAATTGTCCTTCCGTGTTTGGGATAACAGGGTCAGATTGTCCAGCCAGATATTTCAACCATTCCTGAGATTCAAAGACAAACGGACAAGTGCTCATGAGAAGCAGTTCGAAACTGCTGAGTAATCGCAGTATTTCCCACTGGTCCTTCACTTGAGCCGGTTTGCCAGCCACTGCGGTCCCTAGGAATTGCATGTAGCTTTGGCGAGTCTTTCCTAGCGGTAATTGGGACGCCACCGCGCGTTGATGAAAGGACATTGTCTTGTCTGCTCCCATATTAGCAGCAAGGATGCGGTTTAACAGGTGGATGTCGGTGATCTCCTTGAATTTCTGTTCATCTTGAGCAAGATCACTACAAACCACCGTGGACCACGCCGTCGGGAAGGTTCGCATCGACTCACGCACCTTGTCCATGTTCTTGGAGGTCTTCATTAACTCTTGAACTTGGTCCAAATGCTGCATGTTCTGGACAACGCGATCACTTCGAGACTCGAGGGAGGTCTCTTCAGCGGAGACTAGGATTGTTTCTTCTGGCACCAGTGTCGGCTTGACCGGTTTTTCCAGATTGGCAGTGCGCCTTTTAGTTGGTAGTGGCTCTGGTGCAGCTTTGGTGGCAGTTAACTTCGGCACAATGAGTATTCCGGGCGTCATCTCTTGCGGGACGTCTGGTTCAAAGCCCTCAAATTCACAATCCAGAGTTTCCAAAGCGTCAAAGGGATTTTTATCCGCGAACGAGCGCTCATTTCGTTTGAAGCCTGACTCGAGCTGACGGGCCATATCAACATCGTCCTCGCTAGAGGCGCTAGAGGCACAGGATACCGACGCCATTTCTGTGTCCATCTGCATCCTCTCCGACTCATCAACTTCTGGGTTTTGACGGCAAGTAGGACGCGGCATCCCCGGCGAGGCGAACGTGGCCTCGTCTTCACACAAGGTTTCCTCCTGGTTCAAGATACCTTGGAGCTTGGAAGACTTCTTCGGGTGGGCCGGAGGAGTTGACGCCACCTTCAATTCACGGTGGGGAGAAGCTCTCTTTTCACCAGCTTTTGCTGCTTTACTCGCATGAGCTGTAGCAAGATGCTGGACAGGTGCAACGGGCAGTTTAACGGCATACGGGGATTGTTTGAATCCACTTGCTCGTTGGGGAGGCGCTAGCGAGCGTCTTCCGCGCGCTAGGTAAAACTTCCTCCCATACACCAACTGATTCGTCACAAAACCGCTCACAACTAAGCATGGCGGGGGTTGTTCTTGGCCAAAGTAGAAACGCCAAGTAGGCGTCGTTACTTGAGCTTCCAGATTGACATCTCTCGGTGTCAGGAACAAAGGCCTTGCTCCAAGAGCTGTGAAGCTCATGAACAATGCGTTGGCCATTTCCGTCGACCTGATTCCAAAAATGTCCAGGTAGAACTTGTTCACGAATGGGGATCGACGCTTGATTTTGAATTTGCGGCCGAGAAGCATAATCTCTTGGCCTACAAGCTCTCGTTCAGCCTCACTCGACCTGACGTGAACGAGGACTCCGGAGGATATTTTCTCCACCAGAACCACTTCATGTCGAGACAGCGTTTCTTTCACTACAGGATTGGCATGGTCTTGAATAAACGACTTGAAGACGATGGGCATCGCCACAGTGGAGCAGTAAGTTCCGCTGTCGATTATCACCGAGTGGGTTGTTGGCGGCGGCGTAAATGGGCGCGTCTTCGTTACCAGCGCTAGATAGTCTGATTCCGAAGAGTCATTGCGCTCGTACGCTTCTACGAGACGTGCTGCATCTTCATCCGACAGTTGCGGTTCCGATAGCAGCGAGGCGTCCGGCTTACCGAGGCGCGAGTACTGCTGCGAGAGCAGGTGATCCACCATCGACGACATTGTTCTTCTCAGAAGAGGGTTAGGGTTCGTCTTGACAGGTAGCGTGCAAAAACGATTATCAAACCCCAACCGGAGGTCAGCTACCGGAGGAAATTGAATTGATTAACTGTTTAGCGGATTTCTCGTCTTAAGGTGATAAGCTATCTATCCGTGAGAGTTACGTTCGTGTCGTCCACATGTGGTGCATCGGTTCCGGGATATTATTTTCTGGCGGATCAAAGCCAAGTTTTTGCAGCACCCGGGCCACAGTAGCGCGGTTGCAATGAAGCTCATGTGCGTGCTGGTAGAGGAATTGGTAGTGCCTCTTGAACGAGTTCAGCAGATTTAGAAGGGAGGGCAGCTACCGTTGAGGCAGACGCAGAGATGGAGAAGTTCTGCGACGACGGCTCCGGACCGGCTTGCTTTTGAACGTCTTGACGGGGTGGATAGCTGCTGTCGACACCAAACGAATGTTGGAAGCCGGGATCTCGCTGGTTAGCACTGCATGCGCTAGTAGGTAGTTGAGAGCGTAATCTGCAACCATCGTCAACACCGCGCCCCGTAATACGGTAGCTACATCAACAAATGAACGCGCGAGGTCGAAGGTGCTGCCGTAAGGCAGCACCCTGGAGAAGCAGCATAAGGTTGGCAATGATCAATAAAGTTCACTTCGAAACCTACTTCCTTCTGCGCAATCCACTTCTTGCCTCGGTCTTCACTACACCCTTTCAATAACGAATACTTTGTGGGAGACAGCCTTGAGTGCAAAAGTACTTTGCCGGCTACGTCGTCGCCCAGGACGTGGAAATTTGGAGGGTAAAGAACGCTGTCATGCATTTTGTTGAGGACGGATCCGGTTGCTGGTTTGAGGACGAGTTCGGAAATGGCTAAATGCTCAGGAATGACAAAATGGCGACAAAATCTTCGGCCGTGACTAATCGACTCATCTCGTGCCACACGTATCATGGATACTAGTCTTCTGCTGCTTCCTAGCGGCTTTGCGAGCATTGGGCGGGCCAAGCCTATACTCGACACCAGACTCACGAAATCAACTTTCCCATTGTCGTCACGCGCGCTACCGAACACGACGGATACATCCTCCACGTTGCCGAGTACACGTAGCAGAGGCGCTATCATGTTTGCATCGTACGAAAGCCAAGTCACGCGTCCACTTGAGAAGTCCCAGTGGAAGTGTAGAGACCCTCGCATCTCCACCTGTTGTCCCAGCAGTTTGGCGGTGATCCTTTGCCGGCTCCGTCGTTCAGCAAGTGCAGAAAAGCGTGGAGCAACGTGGTCTCCGAGATCGCGAATTTCGCAGTTGTGGTGCCGCGTCGGCTCCATTCTTCAGAGTCGTCAGCTTCAGTTCGAAATCTTCGTAGCAAATCCCACAAACTTCCAGTACGCCGGCACCGCCTCGAGACCACCGTAGACAACGTCAGGGGCCATCGTTTCCTGCAGAAACTTGGCTTACACAGGCAAATAGCTGGACTTTGACGTTTGTCCTCGCGATTGAGTCCCGAGATTGGAGCCGTTCCGAAACAAGCGAAAATATTCAGCAATTCTATACAAAGTTGTTGTCGCCGACATTCTCGATAAAAGCCGTTGCTGCTGCCGCTCGAGTTGTTGAATCTCTGCTTGCAGTCGCTGCGCGTCCTTCTCATAAGAGATTGTCTTGTCTTGCAGCTTCTCCCGGTGTCGTGCCATGTGCTGTCGGGCGCGCTCGCGCAGAGCAGCAGATACCGTCCTGGTACAAACAGTGATGGAGAAATGAGCCGGTGACAGGTCGGCTGCAAACTCTGCCGGTTCTTGTCCGCAATTGCCGGGCGTGAGCTGTGACGTGGAGCGTAAGACGCTTTCGTGGGAGTTGCTGCTGTCACCAAACGAAAACCTTTTTCTTGAACGCAAAGCACTTGACCTACGACGGTGTCGCTCAACTGGTGGAGGGTCGGAGGATGAAGCGTGCTGTCCCTCATCTCTTGTCTGGATGGTGGTGGATTCAACAGTAAGGAGATACCAAAGTTTCGAAGCGGTGATGAGCTCTTGGATTATGACGAGCTTGCTTTGCTGAATCCGCACGGCTTTGCTCACGACGCCGCCCTGTTCAACTAGTGAATTGAGACATCCTCTTGCATCGCCACTTACAGTTTCCCTGTTCCAAACGTTAAAATCTACACCTCGCCTGAAGCTGCGAAGGCAGAGGCGAATCAATTATTGCCGAGCTCATCGATAACTTGCTACATTGTGGTGTGGTGTATAGCCGCCTACAGCTTCCGTCTCATGTACCACGTATTGTGAGCACTGTTTGTTCGCTTTATTGGCAGGAGTTCCCGGATCGGACAAGCAACCATGAGTTCCGTGGTGAGCCTTCACTGACGTGTACATGCACCAATTGTGGTCAGTCAGGCCACAACAGGAGCTGTCCATCGAAGTAAGAAGTGACAACCAACAGCACTTGTAGTCTATTGCGAGCTAGCAGTGTCGGTAGAGCTGCTCCTCACGAAAGCTCTCCATTTTGCGAAATAACCGTCGCTCTCAGCGACATTATAGCACGCTTGAGCTCGTGAAAGTAAAGTGCGAAGTGAATTGCTTAGATGTTAGTCTAGCAGTACTCCCTCGGGCTAACCCTAGGGCAGCGCCCGAGGTTTTCGCTTCGCCACTCGTTGGTGGAGATTATGAAGGTGGCACGATGACGCGGCGCTGATGATGGAGGTCCCGTGTTGATGCGGTGCTAGTGATGGTGCCGGCGCTCGTACCGCGACAGCGTCGTCATCAAAATATATTGATGACACTGACGAACCATTTAGAGATAATCGGATAATCGCACTTGAAGCTGACCAATCAAATCACCGGACATCCAAATATGTTTTTGTTTGACCGCCGGCTCACATGTGTGTGCTGGTTGTGTCGTCTGGAGACTGAGCCCTTGTGTGGCGCTCAACCGACATCAAGTTTACGAGCTTGTCCACAGATCCGGACAACGATTCTTTTCGTCTACCCTCCCACCGATGCAGGTTGGTCGCCAAAGACGCTCAGCTCGCACTTCCGAATCGACCGAGACCCGCTCAAGCATCTGAGCAAGCAAGACCAGCCAGCAAATTTACCCACGAGGTCCTCGAAGAAATGGCATCGAACCAAAGTCGACAAGTCTCGCAACATATCGACACAACTCCAACGATCGTGTCGCCAGGCATTTTAGCAGACGAAGACTCGTGGACTGAGCTGGTTGCTGCCGTCCATGAGCAAGAAGCCAAGAACCGTGAACGCTGTCGGGTCGAAGCGGTTCAGTACCGGAAGAAGCAGCGCGACAGAACTGTCCATCTCGAAAAGGACATTGAAGACTTGCAGCTGGAAATCCGTAGACTCGATCGAAAGAAGCAGCGAATTGCTGCAAACACCTTCAGGAGCAGATCTCCCTGGTGTGTCGTCGGTGAATACTTTCGCGTCTTCCGCTTTGGCTACAAAGCTCGAGGCTTCGGCACGATGGCGCAGCAACAGCGACAACTCGCTTTCCTACGAGCTGTCATGGCGCCGGACGTCATTGACGGGCCTCGCTGTGGCGTCGAGGCCATGGTCAACTGCTGGGAGCTCCACATGCTGTGCTGTCCGGAATTCGAGTGGCATTTGCGGCGGATGGAAAGCGGTGGCGACGGTGTCGTGACGGCGGTCTCCACTATCGCTTTCACGGTCTCCAACCGTTCACTGCGGTACGTTCTGGGCTGGCACTCGGGCGACGACGACGAGGCGGAACTTGCTACCAAGTTGCTCGGCCAGAGACTTCGCATCCAGAGCCAAATCGACTTCCACTGGGACGACGAGACCGGCCGCGTCCAGATGCTCGTCTCGAAGCTTGACGTGGAGACGGCGCTGCTGGAGTTGCTGGGGAACTTGGTTGACGTCTCTCGGGTCTGGAAGAAAACGTTCCTGTTGCTCTAGGTAGATCCTCCATGGTTGATTTCGTGCAGACAAGACACTCGGGCGACCGGAAACAACGTCGGGGACTCTGCTGACCCATCCCGAGGACTTCACGCGCATTTCGTGTGCGGATGTTCCCCAACAGCAGGTCAAATCCAAGGCATCCGAAGTTTTTACGATTCTGCTCAACGATAGCTGGACGATAGAAGCGAGAAGGAAATGCACACGAACACGGAGGATCCACTTAGCGGTTCAGCAGTTTTTCACACAGTGAGGAACGACTCCACTCACCGATGACAAATATATGAAGTGGCAAAACACTGTGCACGAGTAATGGTGGTAAGTACCCCAGATCGGCCCGCAGCAACCTCGTATGGGTCTTCTACACCACTGAGCTGGCTGCTTACACCCGAAGCCGTCTCTGGTCGAACACACCACCAGATTGGCTGGCAGTACTATTATCCTTCTACACCCTCTAGCTAACAATGTCTTACTACCGGAGTCGATTCACTACAACAGAATGAAAACTCTGCAGAAGGCGTTATTCACCCCAATTTGGTGGAGCAAGTTGCCTGAATTTCAGGTACTGGATACACGAAGCCCAGCAAGTCCGGCGAAGCCCCTGGGGTCAGGGTCAAATGCCTTTCGAGCGCTCTGTCGGGAACTGGCAAAACATACTTCCTCCGTGCGGAAAATAATGCACATTTTGAAAAAATTTGCAGCGCTCCGCCTCGTTCCTTTTCAGGATTATAAACTGTGCAGAGGTGACAAGAAATCGAGCTGGAAGCAGAAGTAATACAGGATCATACGCTGCTTGCGTACGTGATCCGCCGCATTATAAGTATAGAAACGGATCAAGACGTGTAGGTGATAGCGGGGAGGGCGGTGGAGAGCGCAGGGAAGGCGCGGAGGGCAGACTAGAAGCTTGCGGAAGTGGCGGATCGGTCCACGAAGCAACTGCGAGCGCCAGGATAGATTGCTGCGCAACGCCGAAACCTGTAGTATCGCATTGCAGCGACATTGGAAGTTCACCGGCTCGGATCAGCTTATCTTTGTGTAAGTGAGCCAATTTGTAGTCGTTGCGGCCTTCATGACTCATGATCTCCTTCATGACCAGCTGTAGCGTCAAGAATGTTTTGTTCAGCGTCTCTGCGGTCGTGATTTCGTACGCGTGCTCAACCTCCTGGATTATGTCTTGAATTGTGCGAGATGTTGTGCGCGACTGCAGAGACTGAATGCTGGCGAACAGTCCCAAGTCCAGGCAGTTGAGGTCGGGGCTTTGCGCTGGCTGATTGACAAGCGTAATGTTCCAGCCGTTTGCGCACCCAGCTGCCCGTACTTCAGCGTCATCTTCAAGAACATGCGGCCGCGCATTATTCTGTTGGATCCGAATTGCAAGTTGTTTCTGATCACTGGGCCACTTTGCCTTAATGGCCGGGATAACGTCGTCAATGAGCATCCGTCGAGAGATCTCGCGAGTAATAGACACGGATCGCAGTTCTTCGACCCCAGCTGGACGGTTGATGCTGTTTCGCTGGGTAATGTAGCTTTCCACCACCGGCCAAAGACCGATTTTTCCGTCCCAGTCCCCTCGGGGACGTGCTACTGCGCACAAAAACATCACCTTCATGATGTGGCGCTTACTCTGACAGAACTGTACAGGCGTCTCTTCAAGCAGGATGTCGTCCTTCCCGGTCAGCACGTAGACTTTCTGGCCAACCTTCTTCACATAGAACCATTTTTCGTCGATATGCACTGCGTTGAGCATTGCGTCGAACACGTAGCCACTTGGCGTTGGGTGCAACCAGCTCACACAAAACTTGAGCCGTGCTAATCGATGAGCTGCAGTGAGCAGCGGACGCGTCTGCCTCAGCGCGCGACGAATATACCCCTCTTTAATAAGCTGCTGGACAAGATATGAGCTCACGTTAGCGCCTGCTTGAATTCGGCGCTGATTTTTACGGTCATTCACGGGCACTTGTGCGATGCGTTCACAGCGCTACGCGGTCAACCTTCTTTCTCCCTCGATCGTGCTTCCGTGACTTGACGACGGCAGCTACGCGTCTTCCCATCGTTGCACGACCACGCTCCCAGATTCGCGAAACAGCATAGCGAGTAAGGCCAAACTCCTCTGCAGCTTCCCCAATCTCTCCGTGAGAAAGCACACCTCTGTTGCTACGAAGAAGTAGCGTCTCCGAGACCGCTTGGCGCTCCTGATCGGTTGCTTGTCTTCTGGGCATTTCTGCTAAACTTTTGGAATGAGCGGTGAGCGGAGGGAGGGGAGGGAAATGGGCGGGAGATTTGGATTTCAAATCCTGATCGGCTTGGAGGGGTATTATTTTTGAGCAGGACTGGCTATAATCCGAAATGTGCATTATTTTCCGCACGGAGGTAGTAAAAAGTTATGTTTTGCCGACTTTCTGGGTGCCAATCGAGACTGGCCGTCGTCAACGGCATTTTTCACGGACGTCTGCTCCGAGATTCATCCAATACTTGGGACGAAAGTGCTTCCGCATGACATTTTCGTGCTCTACCATCAAATGAGCCGATTATTTCATCGCTTACTACCGCATCCGGACGAAGGAGGAATGCAGGAAGTAACAAGTACGAATTCACCGCCGATATTTGGAATCAAGGTAAGTAGCTGTCTCCCAACAGAACCAGCTACGCGATTCTTCCCAAATTTGCGATCGCAAGATTGGAAGGTGATTCTCCAGCAAGTTCCGGAGTTGATGCATCATCCGATGGAAGACCTGGGGTGTCCTCGACAAAGGATTCATGAGACCTTGTCCAGTGTGATTTCTCTACGTGGATATCTACTGCCGGTAATTCATGATGTGATAGTACAAATGTGCTTCGAGACCTCACAGTCGGTTCACGACTATACTTCCTCAGAGAACTAAATCCTACCATCCAAAACTGCGTTCGTCCGGAATGCCAGGAGATCGAAACGGTAGAACACTGTTTTTCACGTGCCCGTTATTAGAACCAAGGTGGAGCGAACTATGGAGCCGGTGGTCGACGTTCTTTTGTGTCGATCTAAGCTGGAGGTTGTGACATGATTACTACGACGAAGTCCTATTGAAGTTCGGCCTCCTCAAGTCCGCCAAGAGAGCAGGGTGTATTGCCATTCCAACAGCAGGATTTCTGCTACACTGTCATATCCATAGTTTAGGATTTGAGTTGACTCTCAGCTGGCAACTTGATTCTTTGCAAGTTCAATCGGCCATTCCAGGGCCGTCGAGCAGCTAGCTAGCAGCGTTAATTCGAATTCATTCTCAATTTTCCTTTCAACACACAAGTTAAGTTTCACCGCGTATACTACGTGACAGTTTTAAAACTATTGAAGCGTAACTGCGCTCTCCGGTTCGACCTTCTACGCCAAGACACATCGACTTTCGATCGGTCAAGACGCTACCAACGATGGCTCGCAACCGCAGTCCGAACCCACGTCCCCGTCAGCAACGACGCAGGCGTGAAGACGACACCGAAGCGGACGGTGAACAAGTCCCCACGGACGGCAACACCGATCCCGCTGCTTCGCACCCGACTGCACCGTCGGCGGCAGACCCCATGGCGATGATGAGGCAGATGTTCGAGTACATGAACACTACCCAGCGCCAGAATCAAGAGCAGATGTCTCAAATGCTCCAGCAGCAAGTATTGTTGCAGCAGCAGATGCTGCAAGCTCATGTGGCAGCACAGAAGCCGCAGAAAAGAAGGGCAACCCACCTCAGTTCAACGGCGAAACCAACGACGACCTAGAATTGTGGTTGTTTAGCACGGAGCAATATTACTCAAACTACAGCGAGGAGATGCAGCGCGAATCGTCCGAGTTTGTCAACACGATCTTCAGCAACTTGGGTCCGACCGCACAAACGTGGTATCGAGACTTTAAGGTTTCGCTTGGTGAGCAGCCGGCTACATGGGCAACATTCAAGCGATGCATTCGTGAGCGCTTTCGCGAAGCCGACTACCAGCACAAGCTCCTGTCTCGGCTGCATAATCTTCGTTGGAGCGGCTCCCAGCACGCTTATACTACGAAGTTTCTGCATTTGCTATCTCAATTGGACGGCGATCTACCTGAGCCTGTCAAACGTTGGTACTACCAGCAAAATCTTCGCCCCGAAACCAGCGCTTTCGTGTCGCAAAATGTTCCATCGACCCTGAAGGAGGTGATCGAACTCGCAGAGCGATACGAAGACTCGCGCGCTTCTCAACCAGGGCTCAATGCGAAGAAGGATCAGGGCAACAACGCTAAACCGCAACGTAAGCAGCAAACTCAGAAGAAGAATCCCGCTGCGTCGAACAAGTCTCAAGGCAGCGAAGACAATGCAGGGAAAAACTCGGACCGACCGACGTGCGAGTACTGTCACAAGCTGGGCCACCACGAAGATGTCTGCTTCAAGAAGAAGGCAGACGCCAAGGCCCCGGCTGCAAAAACTAGTTGGCTCGGTGGGTTGGCATCCCACTGAGCCGAAACCGCCAGATCGTGTCCGCCGTGCTTGCTCTGGTAGCCCTCTCCAGGCTGGACTTCACTATCAAACCAGTGAAGCCTCAACCGGCAAGAAGGAGAAACTTTACGGCTATTTGTGCCAGGGTGCCCGCGTCGACGATGCTTCCGTGTCCGTCTTCATCGACAGTGGAGCCTCATTCAACGCTATTGCCCCTGAAGTCGCGTCGAGCCTGAAACTACAAGTTACCACACTACCCGAGCCTTTACGCGTCAAGCTAGGCAGTGGGCAACGTGTGAGTATACCACGACGCACTGCAACTATCACGGTGTCCATCGACGGGTTTCCCGAATATGTCACCGAGGTGTTTGTGATGGAGATCCCCGAAGGGAAAAACGTTCTGCTCGGATTTCCATGGCTTGAAGAGGTAAACCCCGATATCGACTGGGCTGCAAGAATTGTCCGTCCACGTGGAGCAACTTCTGGTTTGGCATTGCAGCCTTGCCCACGAGCACGAGCGACGCCTGTAGTTGCCGGGGGCCGGCGACGAGCTCCTGTGTGCCGGCACCGGAACGATCAACTGGATAATTTGCTGTTCTACTCAAGGCACGACTATGCGTCCTCCGCGGGCGAGACGAAAGTCATTTCTCATCGCCAGTTTCGCCGAATGCAGCTCGACGATGACACATTTTGTTTCGCAGTTCGTATATGTGAGGAGACGTCTGATAAGGCCGCGAGGCAGCTCAGTCAAGGATGGGACCAATTGCGTGGCCGCCCGGAGGAAGCAGTAGTGGTGAAATACAAGAACACCGTTTTTCGAGCGGAACTCCCAAACGTGGCACCCCAACGCTCTGTGGACGTCGAAGCCGAAGTCGAGCTATCGGACGACACCCCTGTGGTGCGTAAACAATTTCGTCTTAGTGACGCGATGAAAGAAGCTATCCGCGCGTGGACACTGGAGATGCTCGAGGCAGGTATTATCCGACCGTCAAAATCCCCGTACTGTGCGCCCACATTTTGCGTCAAGAAGGCTGTCGGCTGGCGGATCGTCCATGACTTTCGAGGGATTAACTCCAAGCTTCGCATTCCTGCAACTCCGGTGCCCAGAAAGGAGGATATCTTCGACGCTATGGCAGGAGGATACTATTTCTCAGCAATGGATTTGCTGTGGGGATTCTTTCAGGTCCGTCTCCGCGAAAAAGACATCCAGTACACCGCTTTCTCAACGCCGGACGGCCAATTCGAGTATCTCGTGACGCCGATGGGCCTTGCTTGTAGCCCCTCGGCGTTCAATCGCATGATGAAGCGAGTGTTTAGTGATCAGCGTTCATTTTGCCGGGCCTACTTCGACGATCTTTTCGTATTTACCAAGACATCATCACTGGAGGACCACCTGGAGGCGCTAGACAAGGTTCTCAAGCGCTGTGAGGACCAAAAATTATACATCAAGCTGGAGAAGTGCACATTTTGTGCTAGTGAAATACCTTGCCTCGGTGATTTCTTTGGACGCGAAGGCATTCGCATGAACCCGGACAAGTCTCGAGTCATTCGGGAATGGCCATTACCTCGCACACGACGACAGCTACAATCTTTTGTTGGTACATGCGTCTATGTGCTAAAATACTGTGAGAATTTTGCAGAGTTAGCAGCCCCGCTCATGGGAGCGATTCGAGGACGCGGGAAGCACGAGCAGATTACACTGACCGCTGAACAATTACACTCTTTCGAGGAGCTGAAACGTTTGCTTTCCGATCCGCCGACGCTCGCTCATCCGAACAGCTCGCGCCCATTTCACGTTCGCATGGATGCGTCGGACTACGCTGTCGGTGGATACCTGTATCAAGTTGACGACGCTGGTAAAGAGCAAGTCATCAGCTATGGAGGCAGGAAGCTGAGCGAAGCGGAGAAAATGTACCCGACTCGCGAGAAAGAACTTTTGGCTGCTTTACATGCAATGCGACTTTGGCGAGTTTACCTCATCGACAAGCCGTTTTTCGTGAACACGGATCACCTCACTTTGCAGTCTATCCTGGAGCAAAAGACATGTTCACAGCGGTTGGCTAGGTGGTTGAACGAGCTGGGTTCATACAGACCACTTTTTCGCTGGATACCCGGATCCTCCAACATTGTCGCTGATGCGATTTCTCGCAATCCTGCGTTCGAGCCAACCGAGTCAGCTCAGCACGTATCCCTGGCCAGTCTTCTGCAACAGCTTACCTGCCAGCAGGATGAACCAACTGCGGACGAGGCGTATCTCTACTACATGGCGGCAAGGCCATCTATCACTCAGCAATGTACTCGACTCTATCTGCAGGATGCTACCTTCGGGCTGCTGTACCAGTATCTTTCAACGCGAGCTGATACTTTAGCGCCACCGCAAGTTGAGGTGCCCCGAACGCTTAGGGCAAACCTGAATCACTTCTTCCTTGAGGACGGCGTATTGTTCTACCAGCCCAGCGCGGATTTGACACGCCGACTTTGTGTTCCAGATGACATTGACTTGCGTAACGCAATATTTTTCGAGCACCATGACTCCGCTACAAGTGGGAATCCTGGATATTTGAAGACGCTAATGGCTTTGCAGGCTAAATTTTACTGGCCACGTATGGATCGTGCTGTGCGTCGCTACGTGGCATCGTGCGAAATGTGCCAACGAATCAAAGCATCACAGCACAAGTCGGCGGGACTTTTGCATCCTTTGGAAGTGCCGGCGAACCGGTGGACGAACATCACAATGGATTTTATTACTGAACTTCCTTGTGGTCGGCGCACGAAATGCGATGCGATTATGGTGATCGTAGATCGTTTGACCAAGCGTGCCCACTTCATTTTGACTACGACTATGTGTTCTGCCAACGAAGCCGCGCGTTTTTTCGTGATCACTATCAGCGGCTACACGGGCTGCCCCTAAGCATTGTATCGGATCGCGACTCGAAGCTCACGTCCAAGCTGTGGTCGGAGCTCATGTCATTTCAACGGACACAACTTCAACTAAGTTCTGCCTTCAGACCGGAAACTGACGGGCAGACCGAGAAAACCAACCACTTTGTGGCGGATTATCTCCGTGCATTCGTCAACGCACGACACGATGACTGGGATGAAATGTTGAGCCTCGCTGAGTTTGCATACAACGCTCAAGAACACTCCAGCATCGGTATGGCGCCTTTTACGGCGGACCTCGGTTACATTCCACGGTCTGTCGCTGATGTGGCAACTCCATCGACACGCGGACGTCGATCTCAAGCTGTGAAATTCCTCGAGCATCAGAAAGTCACGCTCCAGCAGTGCAAGGATATGTTGGAGCAATCTCAGGCGACCATGAAGTACTTTCACGATCGAAATCGTCCGACTTTTCAATTAGCTGAAGGCGATCAGGTCCTACTCGACACGTCCAATCTCGACCTCCACCATCTGGGTACTACGGGTAAAAGGAAGCTCGCCCCGCGCTATATCGGCCCCTATCCTGTGATTAAGTCCAGTACTCCGGATACATACCAAATCGAGTTACCGCCTGGGCTGCAGCTACACGACGAATTTCACGTTTCGTACCTACGCCCCTACGTCTTCGACTCGAATCCGCGCCGCCTCAATGATGTGCCTCGGTTGATTACACGAGACGGCTTTGAAGGAGTTCAAGTCCAGGCGATTTTGCAACGCCGTGTGAAAAGCGGCAAGGTACAGTTCAAGGTTCGCTGGTATGGGAGAGATAACAAGGATTCCTGGGAGCCCGAAGAAAATCTTCAACAAGCACGTGGTCTTATTGAGCGCTTTCTCCTCGCTCAGCCCCAGCGCTTGCCGTAAGCGCTTTTCAGCGGAAGGAGTGTCATGATTACTACGACGAAGTCCTATTGAAGTTCGGCCTCCTCAAGTCCGCCAAGAGAGCAGGGTGCATTGCCATTCCAACAGCAGGATTTCTGCTACACTGTCATATCCATAGTTTAGGATTTGAGTTGACTCTCAGCTGGCAACTTGATTCTTTGCAAGTTCAATCGGCCATTCCAGGGCCGTCGAGCAGCTAGCTAGCAGCGTTAATTCGAATTCATTCTCAATTTTCCTTTCAACACACAAGTTGAGTTTCACCGCGTATACTACGTGACAGGTTGCTACTCTTCCCAAGATTGCAAGACCTTCGTAGGAACAGGAGAAGTGAGCACAAAGGAATTAATACTTCTATGGAGGATCTACACAGCGATTGTGTTTCATGCAACATGGCGGCTCAGGGACGACATTCATTTCCAGGAAACGACAGCTGAAGTGCCAAATATTCTCAATCTGCTGAACTCGTTCAAGAGGCACTACCAATTCCTCTACCAACACGCACATGAGCTTCATTGCAACCGCGCTACTGTGGCCCGGGTGCTGCAAAAACTTGGCTTTGATCTGCCAGAAAATAATATCCCGGAACCCATTCACCACTTGTGGACGACACGAACGTAACTCTCACGGATAGATAGCTTATCACCTTAAGACGAGAAATCCGCTAAACAGTTAATCAATTCAATTTCCTAACAATGTCTTACTGCGTGTAAATTTATGCTTGCTGTGATTCTTTCGATTTCCTACCTAACATCGGCGTCGTTTTGTTTCCTCACATGAGGCACGAACGATCGATTCTTGTCGATCTAGGTGTTCCAGTGACAATGTGCTATAGAGTTCGGTCAAATTTGCGTTCATCAGACCAGTAAAGCCACTCGTTGTCCTCTCCGATACGTTGCTGAGCAAAGACATGGATTGATCTCGTGGTACTTGGCTGGGGGTATCGCGATGAAAAGATGAACGAGCATCATCGAGTTCGTACGCTGGGGAGTATGAATGGTCCGCCTCGTAAACAGAGCTAGAGGAAGTCCGCGCCTCGGAACCTGCAGTTGTTTCCTCATCAGAGGGTGCAGCAGAGTCATCTCGTCGGTTTAATCCTAGCTGTAGTTCTGAACGAGCCGCACGCTTCCGCGAGATTTCTTGCGTCTCGCTTTGGGTCGCGATTCTGTAGCTGAAGTGAATCTAGGTACTTCAGGAGGAATCCCTGGACACAACAACCCAGCCTTTGTTGTGGCGTGAATAACATGCACGCAGATGCCGTACTTGAAAAATATCTACACCCGCACGAGTTTTTACCAAGTCAACCGTCCAACCGCAGCTTGGCATACCCAGCCACTGCATTCGCCGTATATGTGGTGACTTAATAGGTTTCGAAACATCATCAGGATTTTCATCATCCATGTCGAGTTCTGCACCATGATCAGTTTTTGCACTTCGGCTAGGTGGTATACAAGTGATGTACAGGTATCTCCCGGTGGAGGTTAAGTGTCGGCAGTAAGATCCCCACCTTTGACATATCCGTTGTACAGAGCTCGAAGCCGTGATGAAACTGCGGGCACGGTGTGAAAAGTAGTCCTGCTGTGAATAAAGCCAAACGAGATGCATGCATCCCGTGTACTAACTCAGTGGGCGTGGCTTTCGAGGAGTCATTGACCAGTGTGAGCGTCCGATGATAGGTTTCCACCGGATTATTGGTTGCTGCGTCGCCAGATTTGGTCATGAACGCTTGCCAGTTCGAGAATCGCTTGCTATTTATCCACTGCTTTTGAAGTGCAAGCTGATCTTACGGCAAGAAGCACATTTTAATTCTTCACGAGACCATCGCTCCATTGCTTGCTTTTTTATATCGAGAAATTCGTCTCGTGAACGTGCGAAATCCATCGCATTGAAATCCCGAAAAACCATTCCAACAACTTGGGGGTTGGCCAATGGTATGCTTTCGCACGTTTTGAAGTACGTGAAACCAGCACATTAAAATTGTAGAGTTGGGAAGTTCTGACGCGCATGCGTTATAGTGGGCATCATCAGCATCGGTCATCTCAAACATCGGATTGAAGTCAACGTTGAACAGATCTTTCACAACTTCTTTCAAACTCCGAAGCAACCAAGCAACGTCTTCGTTTCGTCGTTTTGAAGTACAGCAGTATGCAAGAGGGAAAAAGCACCCTCGTCGATCCGATATCCCCAAAATGAAAACGGGGTAATTCTGGTGAACTATTTTGTGAGTACTATCAAGGTGTAAGATAGTATTGCAGTCTTCATTTTCTTGGGCCCTGACATAGGCTTCCAAAAGCGACAAACATGTCAAACCGATGCGAAACGGAGAGCTTGGAGATCCGTTCCCCAGTTTTGGCGACATTCCGGAATCTCTATGTTCTTTGTCGCACAGAACTATTAGCTCTTCAGGTCCCCGAGGTAGCATATGTAGTCTTTTGGCGTTGAGTCTAAAGATGTTTTTCTGGGAAGCGACAGGCCCTCAACACCACCGCATGGTGATATGTAACGATCCTCGCGTGAGAGGTTACAGCCATGCAAGGAAACCACCGGCAACGAGCAGCACGCACTCTCTGGCGAGGACACATTCCTCGGCCTCATTCTCAAATTCCTCGCGCTGTGGTCAAATTTGCCCACCACTCCACCCCGGCTATCACGCCGCACACGGCGTGCCGGTCTGCATTCTTAGATTGTTAACTAGCTACTCAAAGCATTTCCCCCACACATGATCCTCTGTCTACCTGCCGAAATGCGGGCTGGAGCTCGGAGAAAAACAGGGATGTGTACATGTATCTTGAGCAGATATCAATCACTGGCTGCATCGTATTCTTTTTGTTCTTCGATCTCCATCGCTTCACAAAGCCAGCCACCTGTTGCGGCTTAGCGCTGGTGTCGAAAACTCGCCATTGCTGATCTTTCTACTGAGTAAAGCGAACAATTTGCTTGCCACTATAGTAGAATTCTCCTCTAGCCAATCGCGAAGGTAGCCCTTCATTTCCACCGTTAAGTTAGGAGACTCAGGCAGATCTAACACTTGAAACATCCACCACATGTTCACCTTGCTCATACACCTCTGCAAATAAGACTTATTCGCAGGAAATAACGCGGTATCGACAAGGACAACGGTGGGGGCAATGCTTTGGCCTGCACGCGGTTAGAATCCTCCTCATCAAGTGCTGTTGTAGATGCAAGTTGTCTTCGTTTCGTGACAAATGATCCATTGTGCACTTCCTGGAATCACTTTGGGGTCGTCTTAAACTCGGAAGTGTTTTTAAATACTCTTCCCAAGACTCGCAAGGAATATCGCCGACATTATCACCTACTTTCCACACGCGAACCCAAGACCCATTGGCAACCGGCCCCAGTTGCTATTATCACACACACCGTCAGATAGATACTATATCATTTAAAGTGTCACGTCTTACCGGTGTTTGCTCGGTCGGACGACCTGAGGATGTACTGCTACTTTCATTAATATTCCCGCCTCTAGTCCTTCAGTGTTGGAGCGATCAGAGGTTACGCCACTACTTGAGAGAAAGTTTCTTAGGAGAATAGCTGAAGTTGACGACATGCCATCCGCAGTAACGTTTGTCAGTGATTCACGTAAATCGTCACGGCGAGTAACCCCAGATACCTCGCCTGCAACTAGATCAAACGTCCGAATTGATCGCCATCCACTCTGGTCAGCGAGTTCTACAATTCCGCTGCCATCACAATACCGCTTGATCTTATTTATCATACAGTCGATTTTGTCGTGACTGTCGAGGTGCAGCGGGTATTTCATGCCAGGTTCTACGCGCAGCACACGAGCAGTCCTAGGCCACTGCGGCTTCATAACCGTGTTTGGAACGTAGTACATGATGTAGTCCCCAGCTACGATACTCTTTTGGCCGATCTCTTCGATGAGTTCATGTAGCCATGGAGGTCGGTCTGTGTAACTTGTTTCCATCCCCGAGATCACGCCGCTGGCGGTGTAGCTGGTGTCGTTTCCGGGTGTGTTAGTGAAGCAATTCCCCTATAGCTATTTTGGAGTCGTAGTAAGATAAGAATGCTGCAGAGAAACCAAAACCACTGAATCCGCAGCATTACCAGCAGGTCGACATGCTGCGCATCCAGCAAAACTTGATCGAAGGAATGCTTAGCATATGTACGTGGTGGTGAACCGTTGCGATCAACACTGCTATTTAATGTTACAGGTATCTACAACAACTATCAAATCATGGGTGCATTAGCCCTGGTCGTGGTAAGGTAGGCCAGCCCAAATCGAGGGTGTAGAAGACCCATACGAGGGCACTGCAGTCCAATGTTGGGTTGTTTCCGACTTTTCCTCACTTCGCGGGCAGTAGAAAAAATTTAAGTTGATTAACCAGCTTCGCGGGAAGTAGAGCTGCTCCTAACACTTTCACGAAAGCTCTCCATTTTGCGAAAACACCGAGAGCGACACGTCATGTATCGTCAACAAGTCTCTCGAAACTGGCGAGTTCTTCTGCCCATGAACGTATTCGCAGCCCCTTTCTACATGCAGCATTTCCCGATGCTACTTTGACATTCTCGACGGCTGCCACAGTTTTTGGTCGATGGTATCTCGTCAGAAACGTGGGCTGGTGGATTGGTGTGCTCACTCGTCGTCTGTTCGGCAGGGCAAGAACGCTTTGACTATCCAACTTGCGCCTTCTGTGGTCTGCTCGAAGCTGTAACTCAAATCCAAAACACCACGGTGACGATTACGGGGTGTCCGCCAGTGCGAGTCACTGAGAACAAATCTCTTCTGGCCTCGTCTTTCGTCATATTTTTTAAAGTTACCAGGCTAGAATGGCTTCTTCAAGACCCGAGAGACGTCTACCAAGTTCCCCAGCATGTCCAGCAACGCAGTCATTAAGTCGAATTTGAGGCGAATATCTTGACACGGTAGGCCTCGTCGTCCTACTGTGTATTAGAAATCGACTTGACTGGGCACGTGAATTCTCTGGCCTAGCAACTTGGTTGTAGCATGCGTTTCTTCGTCGTCACTGCCCAAACAATTAAGCAGCAGTACAGTGTGTTGTTGGAGATTGTTTTAGCGGCAGGTCGAACACTGCACGATTGGGAGAGAATACATTAGCCACAACGATCGTCGTTACAATCAAAGTCTTCCGGCACGCAAGAAACGGAAGACACGTTTTCAGACTGCGAAAGGTAGCGAAATATTAGGTCGTAGCCAGAAGCTGGCGCAGGGCGAGATCACTTTTGTTTTGGCGTCGCAGTCGGAAAGATAAACCCTCCTGAAGCGTCGCCTCAAAACCTTGGCTGAAAGCTTCACCATCATGCCTCCGCCCCTCCGCTCCTAACTGGTTCATTCGTGCTCCTGTTACCAGAGCACTCCCGATCCGTTTGGCTGACGCCAATGTACGCTCAAGTGCGGCGAATGACTGCTACGGCCGTCGTTGTGACGGCTGTGGCGGAACAAGGTTCCTCTCAAACGTTGGTCGAGATCCCTCGCGCTGTCGCTACAACATGCACAATTACTGAGCACGAAGCACGCCAAGGACGAGCAGGTCTGTGACTACGGAAAGAAATCGCAGCAAAATACAGAAAACTTGTGAAGATACGGTCAAGTCACACGCGCGAAGGCAGAACGGCTAGGTGTCACATCCGCAAACGGCGGAACGTGGACGCGCCGGTCCGATCAAGCGGTGGAAGTGCATCCGGTCGTCCTCCTTCTTCTTCAACATGCCTGTTTTCGCGGTCGCGAATGGGATGAATCGCGGCTGGCGACAGTACACACAACAATCCTGAATCGTATGCTAGGTCTTAGCAACGATGGTACAGCAGCTTCACGTGACATTAAAACGATATTGAACGGTATCGATACCCCGGAACCAAGTCCAGAAACGTTATGCAGCTGGTGTGATCCCCTCGACGGCACAATTCAACCATTCACACTTCAAAATGCCATTAACTACGTCAACGTTGTCGAGGGAAAAATGAAGCTAACCAACAACTCCAACAAAACATTGGCTCGCTCTTCTGCAGGCCCGTGCAAACAGCAGCGCCGGGTGTACCGGAAGGAGGATCAGCTCAGCCTCTCCAACGCACAGCAACACTCTCCCTTGACTCGTTTTTCGACCAAGAGGAAAAAACGGACAGCAATGCCGCATCAGTCGTGGCACCAAGCAATACTCTTAACCCCGACGCTGATCGCACATTGAAAGCCGTCAGGACAGATGCGGAATGCCAACGTCCCATTTGTCGCGTTTGCCGCAAAACTTAGGATATATCGGCTCTTCGAGCGAAGTCGCTGGTGCGTTACCGACCTCTGCAACGCATCGATATCAAACTACGCCTGCTTACAATCCAAGGCTTTCAATTGCTAGAGACCATACTACTGGTACGGCCGCCACATCGTCGTTTCTTGCTAGTTCCTACGCATCCGCTGAAGTAGGCACAAGCTCATCAGCCTCTGTGCCATACCCGAACTTCGCGGTGCACGGTGATCGACCTTCTCTCTACTTACCTACGTCAGCAATTCATAGCAGTATTTGCCCGCCTGTTGTGGTAGGCGCGGAGCATTTGCCCGCGACCTCTAACCCGAACGTGGGAAGGGCGCTGCATGGTTCGACGTTGAGAGTCCCATACGCGTCTAATACGCCAATGGGAGATCCGTTGTCTTGCCCCCGCATATGCGGGGAGCGAGTGGACAACAGCAGCTTCACGATGGAAATAGCGCCAACGCCGTAGTTCAGACGGATTGCCACGCCGAGATCGTCAAATCTCTCGCTCATAGTCCAGATTTTCTCGCTCACTATCTTCAAGTTCAGGGGCGTCCAGTAACAAACGCATCAGCCCCGCAAGGAGCTGGTAAAAAAGCGTCGAAGTACAACTTCTTACCGACGCTCGATCAAATTGACGTCCACAATGCATTGACGGCAGCTTCACATACAGGTAAATTGCCTCAAGAATTTGTTAAACAAATGGTATCCCTTCAGGCGATCCGGTTCCTGCCACACTCCGGCATTCTGATTAGGTTATTTGATTTCCAATTCGGAACTCTGGGACTCTCTATCATGCATCTGACGCCAGCCAACGAACACGACAAACGAAACTGGATCAAACAAGTCCGAGTCAACATACAAAATTTTCCGGATCCGTTGCCCTACCGGAAGCTTCAGAACCTCAAAGTCAAGACGAAGTACTTCGAGCACTCGGTTCATTCCGCACGTATCTTCATGCCTTCGGATCAGCCGAAGCCATCACACTCAGTGAAGCACTATAAAACCTAGTCGAGCTGCTCACTTTGCGATGCAAATTAGACAAAAGCGGTTTGTCGCTCTTCATCTACTGGATCGACACGCAAATCTTGGAAATGTATCGATCTTCAGTGGAGTCCGACTTAGCAACCAACGGAACGGCTCGATTCAAATTATCGAGAAGATTCAACCGACGAGTAGCTCGCTATTGTATATCATGCAGCTCATACAGGCTGACAAAATTCAAGCCTGGGAAGCTGCACTAGCTACTTCACAACTTGCGGCGCCTGGACCAAAAAGAAGCAACGTACCCAGCCGCAGCAAGCAAGCACGGGAAATAAATTGCCGAAAGACGTGCTACGACTTATTCCTCGCCGGGGACGCAAAGGCCTATGCCTCAACTACATCACTGTTGCAGGATGCCCTAGCGTCGACAATGACCTCGGCAAATGCCCATTCGAGAGACGAGTGCACTTCAAACCCGAAACAATCCCGTCACGGGTCCGCGAATACACCGAACAAAAGTATGGGGAGATTCGGGAAGACGCAGCGTTGTCATGAAGTTACAGGAGCCGCAGCCGACTTGTCCAGACTGCCCGATATCAACCACTGGCAAACCGGGTCCGGGAAAGTCTCATGCAGCGGCTCGAGTCAAAGTAGAGACTAATCAATCAGCATTGCAGTAATATTTTCGGCACGGCATTGGAAGTTATCAACAGCGACGAGTTCACAAGTGGTAGCATAAATTGCCAGCTTCAACGACAAATTTCGAAATGGGTTCGACGGACAAACACCTCTCTAGAAACTACAATTCGACTAGTGCGAGGGAAACAGAAGTCGATCCGCGCCCCAACAAGGCACTCGATCCAGCGGCGTTCGTCACTTTACTAGCTGGCTACGAGCATCAGCAATTATTGATCTCCATCGCTACGCACAGTTTCAAAGCTGAATGGGCGAGTTCACCGACGTCTGCAAAATGGCACCCCAATCACAAATCTGCAATTCAATTCACCGCCAGTGTATTGAAAAGCATCGCTGTTGGTCAAGCCCTAGGAGAATATCTCGTGATCGATCATGATATATTGCGGCGATGGAACGTCAAAACAAGTCCATTCGGAGCAGTCCCGAAGGCCAACATTGATCCAGACATAGAAGTTCGCCTGGTACATGACTTGTCATTCCCGCCAAACCGATCAACGAACTGCCACGCAAGAAACGTCATTGCCAGAAATCAAATTCACTGGAGTCACTGCGCTAGCGCAGCGTATTGAGGACGAACATGAACGGATAGCTCACTCTCCGCGGCCGGACACACGACTTCTAATTAGCAAAGGTGACGTCAAACGCGCATACCGCCATTTGCGAATACGAGCACGGGACGCAGTTCGGCTGGGAGGAGCATTCCCGGCTCACGACACCGGAGTGGTTGACATGTCCGCGGCATTTGGGTGGTCAGGGTCCCTTGCCTTCTACGGCACGTTCGGACGTGCAATCTCCCACATCGTAGGAAACAAGTCTCCAGCTATCATGCACCCCGTCAGCAATGACACCATGCCATTTTTCCCTTTTGAGTGGGTGGATGATAATGTGCGCATCGAGGCTGACGATGGTGATCGATGTGCGATTGCTGCGGATACGTTGCGGCTCGCGATGATGGCAGTCTTAGGGCCAACAGCGGTAAACGAAGCAAAATTCTCGGATTGGAACGAAAAGCTGGAGGTTTTACGGCTGGAATGGGATTGCAGCAAGCGAACGGTATCAATGCCAGTCGAGAAAATCGAGAAAGCTCTCAGTCGTGTACGCCAAGCCCAAATAGTTGACAGCCTATCACTAAAAGAGCTTCAACAACTCATTGGGAGTCTTCGGCACGTCTGTTTGGTCGTGAGGGCCGCAAAACCCTTTTACCAGTATTTCCAGAGCAAATGTCGTGGCGGAAATCGGTATCGACGCATCGAATTAACAGCAGACATGCACGACGACTCATCGTGATTTGAAACAATACTCTGTGTCGGTCGACTACGATCCGTACCAACTCGCTTCTTCACGGAGCTACCACCAGTAGATGTCCACATATATGTTGACGCGAGCGACCAGGGTCTAGTGGTATTGGATCCCGGAAGCCAGCAATTCATCCAGTGCTCCTTTGACGACGACGAACGTAAGCTAATTGACGCCTGTGAATTCGACATCAACATCCGCGAACAACTGTCAGTCCCACTCGCAGTACTGATCTTCGCTGCGAGCTGGCATCAGAACTTTGCCCGCGTGTGTTGCATATTCACTTCTGGACCAACAACACAAGTGCCGCCGCACAGTCCAACAAGCACAGTTCAAATCACCCTTTCAGCGCTGAGCTCAACCGAGCAATTGGACTGATGGAAGCCATTCTTACGATCAGAATCTCCGCATACCACATACCAGGTTATTCCAATGTGCTGGCAGATGCCGGATCGCGACTAGGGTTGCCAGTTGAATGTAAGCGTTACGATCGTTTATATAAGGCTTAGCATTGACAATGCCTTGGTAATGATTATAATGAGTTATAATTAGCGACCAATCAGCGTTCGACATAATTATTCTGCAGCACTGCGAGCACGGCGCCAGTGTTCTCTGCGGCCCTGCACCTGCCGCCCAACTTCACGGAGGAGGAGCACATGAACCTGGTGCACGAGAAATTGAAGCTGTTGCAACTGTCCTCTATCGCGAGCGAGATGGTGGTCAAGCTGTTGCTGGAGCAGAAGAAGGCGTGGCGATCGCGACGACGAGCGGTCTGGACGCTTGGTCAGCTTTAATTGTGATGTGCAGCGTGCAGTCGATCACCCGCACGGGTCGCACGGTGCTGTGAACGATCCACCAGCCCAGCATTCCGATCTTCGAGCTGTTGGGCGGTCTGCTGCTGCTGCAGAAGGGAGGCTACACGGCGTACTTCGGCGACCTTGGAGTGGACTCTGTCAAGTTACTCGAGTACTTCGCGTCGATCCCCGGCACGATGGAGATCCCCCGCAGTACAACCCGGCCACGTATATGCTGGAGGTGATCGGCGCTGGTATTGGCGTGATGTGAAGGACTACTCGGTGGAGTACGCCAACAGTGAGCTGTGCCGCAAGAACCGCGAGCGTACGCTTGAGTTGACTGAGGTTTGGGACGAGTTTGTGCGTCACTCGACGCTGAACTACCGACCGATCGCTACGGGCTTCTGGAACCAGCTCAAGGCTCTGACGATTAAGCAGCAGCCGACGTACTAGCGCAACCCGCAGTACAACTTCATGCGCATGTTCCTGTTCCCGTTGTTTGCCATTAACTTCGGCACGACGTTCTACCAGTTGTCGGCTGACAGTGTGAAGCGTATCAATTCGCACGTCGGCCTCATCTACAACAGCATGTACTTAATCGGCGTGACCAACTTCATGATGGTGCTAACAAATATTATGCGTTGGCGCTATGCAATTTTGGTTTTACCATCGAGCACTTCCGATAATATTTTTCTGGTCTTCGTTGAGGTGTCACGAACATCGACGCCGGCTCCCGCGCTACTGTGCCTAAAGCAAACGCAGCAACAGCAATGTCTGTTCTTCAATGATTAAATTCACTCGCCGATGCCGTCCCGCTTATATTTCTTCGCCTTGATTGGCATTAACGTAAAAAAACTTCAACATCATTGGAACCACTGGAATCATTATCACCGCACGCGTCTGGAAACACCTCATACAGGAGATGATTAACTGCGCTGTCTTGAGTATTGTTGCAATGCACGAAGACCAAATTATTCACACGCTTCGGGGTAAGTCGATTTCGTGTCTTCGAGTGGATGAAGCTATGGATGCTCCAATTGCGCTTGCTCGAAGCTGGCGACGTGGGGATACAAAGTATTTGCTCGGCAAACTTCGTCACTAACCCGTACGCCGTTCCATGTAGATGCCACCACCTATATGGCATAAAACCAGCAAACTTATCTCCCCACTCATCTTTAGCGACCGCAAAGTTCTGCGGTTGCTTGTGAAAAGCGTCCTTTGCCTCGGTTGTCACGAATTCTAATCGCTGTGCCAATTGCGTTGCCTCGTCGATCAAACTTATAGCATTTTCGCAATACGTGGACAGGTTCGGGTCTAGCAAATTCGCAATTTTCAGTGCTGATGAGCAAACCTTCTCGCGACGCGCTTTGAGTATACTCAGAGCAGTTTGTTGTACAGACGGTGGGCACCCTTCTATCGGCTTTGTGTACACAGGATCGGAGGGAAACGTATGAAATCGATGATAAATCATTGACAGACTGCAGTCATCGTTTTTAAACTCCGCGAGAGCAGAATTTATGGGCGCCATCATCTTCAACACCGCCACATTTAACCAGAAATCATCATCCCTGAAAACTCGCATGGCCTCATCCAGCTCTGCCCCCGAGTAGGGTTTCATAACCGTGCTGTTCGAAAAGATGCCCGCCATTATCTCCTTGTTTGCGACGACATTAGATATGCAATTTTCGTGCGTATACCAGCGCGTTGCTGCAGGCATCGAAAGCCGACGCAGCTTCTCCCCTCTGCCTCTCGCTCCTGGCCTCTCATCTGCGACTGTCTTTCACGGAATAGTGACCACAAACAAATGCGAGTTTTGCAGAATCTTGTCAAAACGTTAGCGTCACTTAGCGTATCAGTGAAGTAGTCCGTGGCCAGCATGTCTTTCATCACGAGGTTCATGCCATGAGCCCCGCAACCAGAACAGACAATTCCCGGTCGCTCTTTCATTACCAACGTCCACGCACTCTTCATGTTCGACGCATTATCAGTGATGACTGCGGTGATCGCTCCAGAGCTGATTACGCTTTCAACCTCATTAATGGTAGCAAGAATGGCGTCCGCAATATATCTCCCCGTATGCTCTTCAGCTGCTGTGTTGACAGATTTCCAGAACGTAGGAGAAATACGGGTGTTAGTAAAGATAAAATTTATGATGCTGTCACAGTTGTTATTGGACCAACCGTCCGTCACGAGTGCCAGGTTCCGCTTCCCTTTTAACGCCGCTATTGTCCGCAGTCGTTCGCGGTCATATACACGGTCAAGCAGTCGCCCAGACAACTGGCGCCGTGTAGGAAGCTCGTAATCGAACATCGCTCGAAACAGCGGATCCTCAACGACGCGGAACGGGATTCCGGTCGAATAAAATCCCATCGCCACGCGCATGAAATTGTCCTCGACACTGCGTGTGATAGGTCGTCTTGGAGTCCGCGTCGAAGATGCGGAACACGGGGACTTTCGTGCTGTGTGCTGTCCGAATGCGGGGCTTGAAAACAAACGCTTGTTCACTGAAGTGGGGCTTCGAGCGAAAGAGGACATGACTTTTACTGCTTTACCGCGACATCGCGCTGCGTCATGTTGCTTCCAGTGATCTTTGACTGATTCATCCAGCTCTGTGCATTTGATGACGTGTCGAAGCATGTTTTCGGAGGGCATGGCGTTCTTCAGCGTTGCTGCGCATGCATTGCACTTAGCTTCGGGGTGATCCCTAACGCCCTTTTCTCGGGGCTTGGTCTCCGTGAAGAGGGCCCACATTTCGTGACGTGGCGGAGCCATGGTGGATATGACGTCGTGAATATATCGAGGTATCGAGACGAGCTGTGTGTGATGGCGAGCGAACTGTGAAGTGTGCTGTCCAGGGGGATCCGAGGTGTGGTTGAAGTAGAGATGATTTTGTATTGAACGAGTGAAGAATGTCTAAAAATCTCTATTTTAAACAATTTAAAGTATCTAAAACGCCCAAAACCATAACTAATGTTGAGTATACAATCTTGACAACGAAGAAGATCGCCAATGAGATTAAAGAGGACGGCATCCCCCTGGAAGAATGACTTCAGGATCTGAACATGGGTGGCGGTGTTTACTGTAGTCAGCATCAGTTTGGAATAGGCAATGACGAAGGCAGGTGCAGAGCCTCCGGAGAGCCGCCGGGAGCGTACTACGTGTTTCTCCTCAGAGCTACAAGTATACTCGCGCATGGGCTTCGTCGAAGAAGATTTCGTTCTAGCTGCAGAGGGGCGATGGAGTTTCGATTTTCCTCGATGGGATATTCTAGTGTCCGACCTCATACTTGTAGGAACGCAAACGTTGCAGATGGCCTGGAGGATGTCACGGAGGAAATGAAGGCGATGACAGACAGCTTAGCCATTAGTGATGTTGCTAGGTCGGCTCGGCTGATTTGGCAGGAGCTACGCAGTCTATTTTACGAGAATGACAATCACAACGTCTCGATCGGTCTGTCCGAGTCGCAAGTCATCACGCGTGTTTACAGGGAAAGAGCAATTCACTACAGTGGCGATGTGCATGGATCAGTGGAAACTCCTCCTCTCTCGTTGGCACTAAATGAAGGCGTCTATTTTTTCAGCTTCATTTTGTGTCTGCGAACCATGAAGACGTGAATAAGCCACAAGATTGCTCGGATGGGCGCACCCGGCGCTCGTGAACCTCCTGCGCTACAACAACGCAACTCTCTTTCTGGACAGTACATTTCGATGTGTGCCCCGTAACTACGAGCTGTGCGTGGTGTTCATGGTCCACGACCGTGCATCAGGACTCTTTGTACCAGTGTTTTATATCCTAAGTACTTCGCGTACTGGGATATGATGTTTTTGTGCTACAAGCTACCGACCAGCAGCTCAGCTCAGCCCTGCCGAAGTTATATTCGACTTCGAGTCTGCCTTAATTCAGGCAGTGCAAACTCAGTTTCCTGATGCCATCGTTTTGGGGTGCTTGTTCCATCGGAAACAGCCATGGAGGCGTGCCCTGAAGCGTTATGCAGTGCCAGAAGCAGAGTGCATGATAGCGATGACTAGAGAGTCTTTGATATGCTGACAGTCGCTGACCCTAATCACGTGAGGACACGAGGAATCGGGGCTAAGCAAGAGATTATGCGCCGGTGTGATAACTCGATCAAGAAGTGGCAAGACTTCTGGGAGTATTTTCAGCGTACATGGATTGACGGGTACGATGTAGAGCTCTGAAACGTTTACGGCATGCAAAACGAGTTCGTCGCCCGGACTACCAACCCCTTGGAGCGGTTTAACCGCGTCCTCAACACGCGTGTGCCCAGTCACCCGTCGATGGCTACATTCGTGACCAGCATTAAGCAGATATTGGAGGAGTATGTGCGGCAACTGACAGACATTCCGAGAGGCCGAGCACGGCGTATGCCGCGCGAGACTATTGAGCTCCCCATCCTGTCGATCTTCTTGAGGTGTTAGGGACGATTGCTGAACAAGTTGTGCCGACTGCAGATTCAAAGGAAATCGCCGACGTTGTAGTGTAGAACAGTGTCAGTTCCACTCGAAGCTAGCTTTATCTTGCAATGACTTACTTACCTCAGTTCGTTGGTGTTCCCTCCAGCAATGTGTTGTCGCAACCGCTACGGGTGGTGTAATCGATGACCTTCAGCACGGAGGCCGCCGTAGCGCGGGACAGTCGGTCTGCGTACGCGGAGATTAACCTGGAGTGTTGACGCAGACGACAACCCCGACTAGCAGATTTTTGCACTCCGTTCTTAGACCAGATCCGTCCTGTATCTGACCAAAAATAATCTTTCCCACCAGGACGTCGCCCTTGGCCTCGATGCTGCCAGTGAACTTGCTGTGGGTTAAGTCGTACTTGAACAGGTAAGCCACATGCGCCAGATTAGTCAGAAATTTGTTGGTGCGACCACCATTGTCTTGGGTCTCAATGGCATCGCTTTAAGGCCAGACACGCGTAAAGAGAGATGTGAGCTCAATCGAAAAATTATTTTCTCAAATATTTTTAGACATGTTTAGACTTTAGAAGGGACTTTTGAAGTTTTCGTAAAGTGTTCTCAATCTCTCTCGAAATGATGACAGCACTTGTTGGTCGGATGAAGGGCGAGGCATGAAGATTAGTTGGCAAAAGGGAGTGTGAGTTGTATTTCAGGAATTTAAAACTTTTACGGGCAGTGGCCTCTATTAGGAATGTTCCAGAAGCACATGAGCGAAAGTGTTACTTAAAGAAAATGCGACGTGTGAGCTGTCACTTCACAAAGTCATATTGAAGTCATCCAAAACCCATCCTTAGGTTGAAGCTCGCCATTCAATTAGCTAACTTTTATTATAAGCGTGCCAATGGATCATTAGCTTTACATAAGATTTAGATCAGCCTTATTTGCCAACCCTAATCGCGACCAAGGGACCACAAGTTAACTTAGCTATTTACTAAACTTTGCAATGGCTGTACTCGCGTGCAGGTGCCCCAAGAACTTCGACACATTTACAAGACGTTCTCGAAATACTTCGGACCAACTCTTTGGCCAATTCATCCCGTGAAAAGTACATCGGCACGTGGCGGAAATGGACATCATGGTGCACAACGCACGGTTTTGCTGTGCGGTTGCCGCCTCATCAAACCCGCCACTCTTCCCAATTGGCCCTATTTGCAGCGTTTTGCTGGTCGACCGGGCATGGCAACAGCGGGGGCACAGTTTTGTCCAAACCTAGGCACATTTCTTGGTGTCATCAAGTTATCTACGGATATCCCGTCGCTCTCAACTCAAGTGACAAGTTGGCATTGCGCGGGATGCAACGGCTGTCGGCACCTACTCGACGAAAACAACCCGTCACCCGGCAACTACTCCACGCCATGCGACGTAACCTCAACATTCACACCGCCCATGACCGCGTGCTCTGGGGGTTACGGTCCTGGTTTTTTCTTCATGCTGTAACGTGCTCTGCTTCGTGCCCCACACGCTGGGCTTTAGTCGACCAGTGCTGATCGCGGATATTCCAGTAGTCCTTTTGGCCGACGAGGTCCAATGTCGATCCCTCGTGCCGATGTACGCCCGACTGGCAGTACACCAACTTTTATTTACCCAGATTCAACCTGTTCCAACTGCGGCTGTCGAGTCTAACCTGTCGTGCCCTGCGCTTTGATAGACACTCCTGCTGTCCTCGCTTGAACTCCGTCCAGCACGCTCGACCTCCACCTGCAGTCCGTCCAGTAGTGACTCTCCGCGGTGCGTCCACGGCAGATCGCCACTCGTCCAGTGTCGTCCGTCAACCAGAAGTTTACCCAAGTGTGTCAACACTCCCTCCAGCCGCCGTCCAGTCCAGTTCCAGTGTCGTTCGTTCAACTAGAGGTTTGTCCAAGCGCGTCACCGCTCGCCTCCAGTCGTCCGTCCAGTCCAGTTGCTAGCCCACGACAAGTGGTGTCGTGCAGGCTGTCGTCATGTCAGTCCTCCCCAGTTGCTGCTGCTGCGAACTCGAGACTGCTTGCGTCCCAGGTCGCCGATTCCGAACTGAGGGCTCCGTGCCAGCCGGCATTCGCCGCGGGGTCTCCTTGTCCAGCCACGATCTTGCTTACGCCGCCGGTTTCCCCGGCGCAATCGTCCGGAGCCGCCGCCACTTCGTATCCACAGTCAGTCTGTTGCTGCTGCACCTCAACGTCGGCAGCCACCACCGCACTGTTTTCCAGCCAAAGCACCCCGTTGTGTTCCTCACACGCATCTTTGGACGCCCCTCCACTCCTTGGTGGCTCGCTGTCGTGCTTGCCGCCGCATCCAACCAGCCATTCGCCGACGGTTCCTCGCTCGAGCGCCATACCGTTACCGGGCCTGACAGCTGCGTGTCCGTTGGAGATCGTGCCAGCCTTGTTACAATGCTGAGAAGAAGCGAGTACTTGGAATGCAATGGAAATTTGCAGCCGTACGCTATTTGCACAAGTGACGTGAATTTCGTGACCAGTTCAGGCAAGCAACCGAAGTAGTGCGATGATCGTGCTGATTCGCTTTCGAGGAAGTAAAACAGACCAGTTTGGAGTTTCAACCACCAGGAAGCTTCACCGCTCCGGTGACCGATTGATCAGCCCGGTACGAGCGGCCTGGTCGCTTGTTCATGACCTCAGAAGCTTTCCGGCCACTGTCGACACGCCAATATGCCAAGTGAGCGCCGATACGTTCATCAATGCAACCGAAGTTACTTTATTGCTTCGATCTGGAGCTCAATCACTTGGATTGCGCCCCGAGGACTACAGCACGCACTCCTTAAGAATTGGCGGCGCTACGGCGCTGTTTGACGCCGGCGCAAAAGCCAACCTCATTCAGCAACATGGCCGGCGGGCAAGCGATTGCTTTCGAATCTACACTAGAATCGATGCTGCGTCGTGCTCTCGCGTGGCAGGAAGAATTGTGGGGATGCGTCTTGACGCTGTCGATGTGTGGGGTCATGGGGGCGCGACCACTGGGTGACCGCGATCGACAGCTAATCAAAACAACATCCAGCTCTGCTGGACTCCCCAACTTGCTTTCCGCTTTGAGTAAGCACGAAGGAAAATCAGCAGACTAAAAGTGAAATTCACGTTGTACAGTCCAATATGGTGCACTTGGGGTGGAAAAGTTGGATTGTTTTGACGGTTTTCTGGATGGAAATCATTCATTGGCCGCGGTCTTCGCCAGATATGGTGAAAACTTCACCCGATACTTGGATCTGAAGTTGTTCTTACGGATATTTTTCGTCTCTACAGACAGTTGAGCAACGTCATGTCAAGAATGCTACCTCAACCTCTATGACGTTTGCGCGCTCGAAAGTAGTTTGCGATGTGAGTTCTATTAGAGTAGCGATTTATCCTACCCGTTCCCACCGACGCTGCCTTGTGGCAGCGACCGGGAACCCGCTGCACCAACCGTTTGTGCAGATTATGTAGTTGCCGCGATTACGCGGCCGATGATGTAGATTGCTTGTTGACGCGGCGCTGGTATGGCGACAGCGTCGTTGTCGTTGTCGGCTGAGCTTGGTCGTCTGATTTATACTCCACAACCTCATCCAGGAGAGATTACCTACCAGGCGAGAGAACCCACTAACTAGTTAACCAAATCATTTCAACTCAACTCATCCAGGAGAGATCCAAGCGGCAAATGCAACAAACACACCTCCGATTCACGGATTATCTGTGAGTAGTGCCAATTTTACTACGCCAAGCGTACGATTCTTCCCAAAACTACGGGAAAAGGACTGGGGTAAGCTGCTTAATTAAGCGCCTGCGCTGGAGCACCATCCAGTTAAGGATTTGGGGTGCCCACGGCGACGTGTTCGCTTGACGCTGTCAAAAATTTTAGCACTGCGAGGATCGCTACTTCCAGTGGCTCATGATGGGATGTTACGACTATATTGCGGTGATATTACCGTCAGCTCGAGACTATACTTCTTGGAATCGTTGAACCCGACAATTCAGCAATGTGTACGCCCTGGGTGTCAAGCGATTGAAGGAGGAAATTGAATTGATTAACTGTTTAGCGGGTTTCTCGTCTTAAAGTGATAAGCTATCTATCCGTGAGAGTTACGTTCGTGTCGTCCACATGTGGTGCATGGGTTCCGGGATATTGTTTTCTGGCGGATCAAAGCCAAGTTTTTGCAGCACCCGGGCCACAGTAGCGCGGTTGCAATGAAGCTCATGTGCGTGTTGGTAGAGGAATTGGTAGTGCCTCTTGAACGAGTTCAGCAGATTGAGAATATTTGGCACTTCAGCTGTTGTTTCCTGGAAATGAATGTCGTTCCTGAGCCGCCATGTTGCGAAACACAATCGCTGTGTAGATCCTCCATAGGAGTATCAGTTCTTTGTGCTCACTTCTCCAGTTCCTACGGAGGTCTTGCAATCTTGGGAAGAGTAGCAACCTCCAACTTAGATCGACGCAAAAGAACCTCAGCCACCGGCTCCATAATTCGCTCCACATTGGTTCTAATGACGGGCACGTGAAAAACAGTGTTCTACCGTTTCGATCTCCTGGCATTCCGGACGAACGCAGTTTTGGATGGTAGGATTTAGTTCTCTGTGGAAGTATAGTCGTGAACCGAATGTGAGGTCTCCGAAGCACATTCGTACTATCACATCATGAATTACCGGCAGTAGATATCCACGTAGAGAAATCACACTGGACAAGGTCTCATGAATCCTTTGTCGAGGACACCCCAGGTCTTCCATCGGATGATGCATCAACTCCGGAACTTGCTGGAGAATCACCTTCCAATCTTGCGATCGCAAATTTGGGGAGAATCGAGTAGATAGTTCTGTTGGGAGACAGCTGCTTAGCTTGATTCCAAATATCGGTGGTGAATTCGTGCTTCTTACTTCCTGCATTCCTCCTTCGTCCGGATGCGGTAGTAAGCGATGAAATAATCGGCTCATTTGATGGTAGAGCACGAAAATGTCATGCGGAAGCACTTTCGTCCCAAGTATTGGATGAATCTCGGAGCAGACGTCCGTGAAAAATGCCGTTGAAGACGGCCAGTCGCGATTGCCACTCAGGAAGTCGGCAAAATATAACTTTTTATGTTTTGCCAGTTCCCGACAGAGGGCCCGAAAGGCGTTTATTCCTGACCCCAGGGGCTTTGCCGGACTTGCTGGGCTTCGCGTATCCAGTATGGAGGTTTATTAATGAGGGAACTGCCCAACCTGTTCTGGCTACCAGCCTCTCCAGCATGCGAGGCTGATGTGCCCCGCAATCTCCTGGTCTTCATCATCATGCCGCCTAATCCGATCCTCGCCTTGCTCCATCTTCAAGCTTGCCGACGAGACCAAGCTGATGCGAAATCCACGCAACACTGAGCCAGCAAATTGGTTTTAGATCAACCACAAAATCTGTAGCACGAAGGCTTTACGTGGTCGAGACATTACATTATTACTTTTCTCGAACTTTCGAACTGAAGTGAAGACACCTTCATATATGCGTAGAATTCTTGAGTGATGACTGAGGATCCGATTGGAGCGGCCACACTATCGGATCGATGAAAATTTCTTGCCGAGTGACGACTCCGTCGGTCACTGCCACGACCAATTTCCTGGTATCGTAGAGTTGAATAGAATTTGATCACCTAGTTATGTCGATTTCTCGTAAGTGACTAAATTATAAGGAAGCACATCGAGGTCGACAAGTAGCTCATTTGCTAGGAATACAGACGTGGTTGTTTTCCGATAATCGTGCATCGTGTGCAGCAGGCTCGTTAAATTCCAGCCTGTGGAAGACTTGAACAAGTTCCGATTTGTGTATCCGAATATCTCTTGAGTGGTCATTGTGGCGATAGCAGGGACTGCATCTTCGCTTCAGCTCCTCCAACCTGCAATATGGTTGAAGCATGCACAGAGGCAAGCAATCTGGTTGCTGTTTGTGTGAACAGCAACTCGATGTTCAACATGTCCTCTTGCTCTCCCTGGACTGCCATGGAGGCAGGAGAGAGCGCTCGCAAGGTAGACAGACTAAGTCACTTTGCAATTGGCTTCTTACAATACAAGTTAGCATTTGCAGGGAGCTCCAGCTCCCAATCTTTGTTGTACACGTCACAAAGTTAACTTTAGTAACTGCGTGAACGATGAAGACACGCAGCCGGCGACCGACTCAAGTCATGCCAGCGAACCAAGATTCGACGACTACATATGCATCTACAAGACGAACTGAGACGGGACGGGCAACGACGATGACTACAAGTATCTCGACGCCAGCGGTTCCTCTGACTTCTGCTTCAATCATGCCACCGTACGTCACTGACATCTCCCATCCAGCCCTGGTAAAGTGGAAAAGGGAACGTCAGGAGTATGAAGACGCAATTGAGGCTCGCTGTGCCGCGACCGGTGAAGACAAGTCAAAGGCATTTCGGAGCATCAAGAACTCGTTCAGCCGCAACCTGCTCAATACTTTGTGCAAGTTCGAGTGGGGTACGACCATCGAGGATGTCACGGAAGATCGAATTCGGTCTGAACTGGACAATATCATTGGTAACGTCATGAACGACGATATCATTAATGTGGATGACCTTTTTAACCAAGGGTTGAAGATGGACTTGCGCGAGGCTGACGTGAAGGCCCGCGTGATAAACTATTTCATGTTGTGCGATGACATCATCCTACAGCATGGACTGAGTAGCATGTTTTCGACCCCCAACGGGACCAAGAAAAATTCGAGTTTCTCAAGCAATACCTGGAGCCTGTAGCCTTACTTGACGCAGTGGACACTCACCATCGGCTCGTCGACAGCTCCAGCAAAACCGATGAGCAGGTTCTGTACCAACTCGTCAAGGACAAGGCGCTCGAACAGGAAAAGTCTTTCGGCTGCTAGCTAAGCGAAAGCAGCATCCCGGCGAAGGATCAGGAAAATCTCGCCGAGAATCGAACAGAGGCCAACGTTCTGGAGCCAACCGAGACAAGACCGCTAGGGTGGTCCGCAATGACACTGGGGAGCATCGCAACGTGGCGTCGACCCCAAAAGCGGAACAGAAATCGGCTGCTAACACCAAGAGCAAACCAAGGATAGGTTGCTTCCACTGTGGGAAGGACCACTGGTTGAGTCAGTGCCCGGACCTGGATGAGGCTGCCAAGGAGGCTCTGCTCGCCGAACGAAAGGCAAAAAAGGATCCGAAAGCAACACGGGCAAACGCTACCGATCAAAGCGACTCGAGCAAGCATCTGCAGTCACGAATGATGGTCAGATGACTATTGTTTTGAACGGCAAGGTGAAGTTGCCGTATTGCGCTGATAGCGGGAGTGATTGGAATGTAATTTCGCGGAAACATATCCAACTACTGCAGGGGCAAGACCCTACGGTGAAACCTGTGAAACTCGATGATGCAGTAGAATCTCGTGTTGTCGGGGGCGCTGTGCTAACCTCGACGCACGCAGTCGATATACGGCTTACACTCAATACTGCAGCTGGACGTGTACGCTGTCATGACCCCAAACGTTGCCTGATCGTCGAATCCGATGAAGATGAGATGCTGGTTGGTAAAGCACTGCTTTCTGAGCTTGGAATCGATATTGAGCAGCAACTTGAGTATCTTGCGTCGGGAGGTACTGACGAGGATGACCCTTTCGAGTAACCTGATGGCATGCCGCCATGCAGACCTTCGGTTGGTGATATAGTGATGAACGTCGTGGATGCTCTAGTACAAGACGCCATTGACCGCGGTGTCGTCGACGACTACATCGCCAGTAGGCTCTATGAAGTGGTGCGTAAATACGGAGGGTGGAGACTTGAGTTGGGCGACGACCCACCTGCAAGGATGTCGCCACTCAAGATCAGGGTAAAAGCTAACGCCACTCCGTATCGGTGTAAAGTCCGACAATACAGTCCAAGCAAGTCAAATTTTCTGGAGAAATTCAACAAGCGACTGGTTGAACTAGGCTGGGTATATGAAAACCGCCCTAGTCGCTGGTGCTGCCCTGTGCTACCTGTCCGAAAGCCGAACACTGACGATTTCAGGCAAACTAGTGATTATCGACCACTCAATGCAGTTACTGAGGCGATCGCTGGTGTGATGCCCAATTTGGAAGTTGCGCTTGAACACTGTAAGAGCAAAATGCTCTACGCGATGTTCGACTTTCTGAAAGGCTTTTGGCAGCTGCCGTTGTCCAAGTGCAGTCAAGAATTCTTTTCATATATGACGGACAAGGGAATCTTCACGCCTCTCAAGGGAGCACCGATGCTGCCCTACACTTTCAATCTACTGTGGAAATGGTACTTGGCGACCTCGTCAACAAGTGTGTGATAGTCTGGATTGATGATTTACTGTTTTTGCCGACACGCAGGAGGAGTTAGTGGATGCAATTGAGGCTGTTCTCACAAAGCTTGACGAACACGGTTTTATCCTCAACCCGAAGAAAAGTGCAGTGTTCCTGAAGGAAGTACGCTGGTGTGGTAGGATTATCAATCAGCACGGAGTCGGCCACGATCCTGAACGCATTCAGGCGCTTCGTGAAATCCCATCGCCGACTACGGCAGCCGAACTCCAGCAGTTTTTATGCGCTAGCAATTGGATGAGAGCTGGTCTAGTCGACTATTCCCGCGTTGCTCGACCACTTCAAGAACACCTTGACGAGGCACTATCAGGAACTAAAAACGAAGCGAGCGGCTGCTGGGGTGCAGATCGACCTGAATGCAGAAGAACGAGCAGCGTTTGAAGCCGTTAAAGAGTTACTTGGCAATTCGGCTATGCTGACGTACCCAGACCCATCCAAGCAGCTCGTTTTGCTCTCCGGTGCATCGGACCGAGGCTGGGGGCTGGAAGTCTCGCAGGTGAACGACTGGAAACCAGATGTACCCATCCATAAGCAGAACCACGAACTTCTGGTGTGCATGGGAGGAAGTTTCACGGGAGCAGCACTCAATTGGTCCGTGATTGAGAAAGAGTCTTACCTAATCGTACATGCCTGCAAAAACTGGAATACCTGCTACTACGACCACAGGGTTTCAGGCTCTACTGCGACCATCGGAACATTATCTATCTGTTCTGCCCGAACAAAGTTGAAGCGGCTTGTACGCGGTAAACTGCTACGTTGGTCAACGAAACTTCTGGAGTACAGGTACTCTATCGAGCACATCGAAGGTGTTCACAACGTGTGGGCTGACTTGATCTCGAGGTGGGGAGGCAAACCACTGCCAACAGCACGGATCCACTCAATCAAACGCATTACACGCTCGAAACACCGCCGCCGCGGCGGCGACAGCAAAGCACGGCACACTCGCTTCGTCCACTCGATCACGACGGCTTTGCCTGGCCAACTGCTGACGAAATCGGCAGCATTCAAGCTCTGCACGAAATTCCGCAGGGTGCAACACTGGATGAGAATGAACTCTGGCGACTGGGGAACAGGATTTGGATTCCTTGCGAAGCACACGATCTAACTCAACGCTTGTTGATTATTGCACATTGTGGACGGAACGGACACCGTGTTGTCCATGTGATGGAGAATCATGTCGGTCGTTTGTTCAACATTGGTGGCCTCAACGAAATGGTGAGGGATTTCTGCTCAAACTGCTTGCTTTGCCTGCACGTGAAGGGAGGGACGGTAATTCCCCGGCCGTTTAGCGAATCCCATCACACTTTTGAACGGAACGCGGCCCTGCACTGGGATTTTTGCCATTAGGAGATTCTTTTGGCTCTTCTCGCTACGTGTTAGTTCTGAAAGATGAAGCCATACATTTTGTCGAGCTCGTGGCGTGCGATGGTCCTACATCTACTGTTGCAGCTACTGCGATTCTAGACTGGTACAGCCGGTTCGGATCGCCAAAGGTGTGGGTGAGCGACTCGGGATCACATTTCAAGGCAAAAGTGGTCGCCGAACTTAATCGACGGCTTAAAGGACGGCAGGAATTCATTTTGGCGTACTCTCCATGGAGAAATGGATCGGTAGAGCGCGTAAATCGCGATATTTTGCAAGTTTTAAAAGCCTTTGCGCTGGAATTCCGCGTGAGCTTACACGACTGGCCGTACTTGTTGCCGCTGGTGATGTCCAGCATCAACCATTCGCCGGTTTCGTCTCTAGTCAACCGTGCACCTATCGAACTGTTCACCAGTCTACCATGCCCAAACACCTTGGATACAGTGTTTTTCCTGGAGGGAAGGGACGCGTGACCACACTGAGCAGCCCACGGCCAAATACGGAGAAACAGCTCGCTGTACATCGTCAAAGCATCATGACTATGCACAAGTCGGTGGAAGCTAAGCGAAAGAAACAAGACAAGCGGTATCGAGCCAGGCACCACTTCAAGCAAGACGTGAATTTCTCAGTCGGTGATTACGTGTTGCGATCACGCATCGATGAGAAGCTGCACGCGAACAAGTTACGCATCATGTGGGCTGGTCCATAACGTGTTGTGGCAAGCACAGACTACTACTTTACGGTGGAGCACTTAGTCAATGGTAGCACCATGGACGTGCACCCATCGCGCCTAAAATTCTACGCTGATGACGTGCTAGAGGTTTCTGAGGAACTACTCGACCACGTCGCTTCTCAAGGGACGTTGCTGGCGGTTGAAGCGATCGTGGAGCATAGATTCAACGCGGACATGAAGGCCCATGAGGTGAAAGTGAAGTGGCTGGGTCTTGAAACCATAGAAGACTCCTGGGAACCATTGAAGACAATCAGCGAAGATGTACCTCAACTGTTGTTAGAATACGCAAAGGACGCCAACGACGATGATTTCCTACTTGCAGCAACTTCGGCTATCAATCCCAAGCAGCAGAAACGTTCAACTCGCAGCAAGAGCAAAGTTACAGCTATATCCTGGCTAACATGTTGATCGACTTCAAGGGGTTTCGGCTTTTGGCGCTCACTAGCTTTGATCTACATGATATTGCTCGTACACCCAATGTGCAAGATTGCTGTGTACGTACTGACCAAGTTTCAGAGTGACTTGATGCATATTGGCAATACACGACGCAGTTGAAGATTTTCTGGTCTCCTATTGGTCAATATTCGATTTGGCGACATTTGATTGGCTGGATTGCATATATGGCGAAATGTTGCAAATCTTGGAGGAGGCAACCTGTAACACTGCAACGTGTTGAAGTTATCGTCCTGGCTATGCGCCAAGTGCGACGAAGTAGACGCAACTGGACAGATCGGAGCACTGGAGTCAGCAAATACGATTACAAGGTGGTGCTCAATTGCGGTGTTGGGAAGCTTGGGAGGCAGTGTGGCGATGGCAAGGACTGCATCTTCGCTTCAGCTCCTCCAACCTGCAATATGGTTGAAGCATGCACAGAGGCAAGCAATCTGGTTGCTGTTTGTGTGAACAGCAACTTGATGTTCAACATGTCCTATTGCTCTCCCTAGACTGCCATGGAGGCAGGAGAGAGCACTCGCAAGGTAGACAGACTAAGTCACTTTGCAATTGGCTTCTTACAATACAAGTTAGCATTTGCAGGGAGTTCCAGCTCCCAATCTTTGTTGTACACGTCACAGTCATACATGAACTGGCAATGGATCTTGAACGAGTCCTTCACTCCATCGATACTTGGAGCATCCACTTGTACGTCTCGGAAGGCAATATCGTTTCGGGGCGCCAGATACCATGGAATACAATCGCTGTGTGGACTTGCCACAATAGCAATAGTATTTTTCATTGTGATCTCCATAGTCTCCTGGCATCGTGTGATTCTGGAAATAAGAGAAGCGGCCCCACAAAAGCTTTACGCGATGGGGACCATAAGGTCTGCCACATTGCCTCGAGGCTTCGACAGGCATAGAAGCAATGTTCCACCGTTTCAATGGCATTGCGCGATGGCCAAACACAAATTTGAATGGTAGGATTTAATTTTACCAGGAAGGCAAGGCGCGATCCCATGGGAAGTCCTCCAAAGAAAAGCCCGAGTATAACATCGTGAATGACAGAAAGCAGGCAGCGGCGCAAGGTGGCGGAAACAGTAGCGCAATATATTTCTGAGATAGTGTACGAGGCCGTAGGCGTTGCAGTCACAACGCCGTCCACTCCGTTCTCAATCTGCGCAAGGTGCAGCGAGCACTCTAAACAGCACTACATCGTCGACTCTCAAAACTCTACCAGAGCGTGAGTCCTGCAGCGATGCCCACGTACGATGTCTGAGGCCATTACAGTCCGAAGAAACTCGAACTGTTCGCGACCTTCGTAGCCATAACGAAAGAGCCGAAAGAATTCAACTGCAACACACCAGGGCAGTTGTCTCGCGGTCACGGCCGTCGCTAGTTGTCGTTTCTGAGCTTCCGGATGTCGGCTATCAAGCTGCCGATCTGTTTTTCGCGAATGACACTTTTCTCGCGTAACTTTCTCCTGTGTCGAACCATGTTGACGCGGCGGTGTTCATGATCCTTGGGTTGAATTCTGGGTCGATGAATCCTCGCTTTCTTGAAATGTCACGGCTGGAACTGCTATCGGTGCTGTTGGACTTGGCATGTTTCATTAGTGTGGTCGCTGCACCACGTCGCCGATGACATTTTCAATCATCCGCTCGCTGTTGGGAGGACGAAGCTTCCAAGGATGCCGAATGCCATCTCTCCCTGACTCGACCAGTTCCAGATTGACGATGCAATGGCTCCCATGTGTATCCACCGCTGTCTGATACCTTCCAGGCACTTCGTGCGTCGTCGTGGCTGCTTTCTGTCGAAGTTCTAGAAGACGATTTGCTACAATCTGCACGGACAGGACAGCAGCAACTCGCACAGCAGAGGATTTGTGTGGTGAGGCTTCGAGTGTTCTAGAATAGCTCATAGGCTAGCGAGTAGTAGGAAGTCTTAACTAACATGATCACTTTCCATTTTGCATCGTTAAGTACACGCGCAATCGTTATTCTTTCTACGTCGCAAAGGAAGGGAAATCCAGTAGCCAGCAAGCATGAATTACAATCCAACCTTTTTTCATTGTACGCGCTACAGCTCCAGTCAGGGGTGCACAAACCCAAGGCCAAGACTCACCTACATATCCAATTCGGTTTCTTTCATGAGTTCTGGAAGCTTTTTATTGGGTCGCCGGATCGCCGTGATTTCGGCTGTTCAAGTACCGTATTTGAAGGAAAATGCACCACATCTTGTGGAATCGCCGCATCGGATTCAAATCCATGGCATGGTGGTCTCCAAAACGCACAAGCCACTATGTTGGTTCATACGTATCTTAGGACGCGTTTGGTTCTCTCACCAGCACATTCTTCAAAGGACATTCACCAGGATGCAAGTTTTGCGTTGAGCACGTGCCGCAAACTTGATAGAAATGCACAGAGCAAACAAACCCGTGCGCTGGTCTTACAGATGCAAGACAGCGTGACCCGATCCGAGACCAGACCCCTCGGTGACTCGATAAAACAGTCTACCTGAGTTCAGGAGCAGGAACGAACGTCTGGAAGAAATCATGTTTCAAAACGCGAGAGACGTCTTCCAAAGACCCGAGCAAGTCCAGTAAAGCAGTCATCATGTCGACTTCGACGACCAACCTCTCGACTCGGCAGTTGTCGCCGTCCCAGTAAAATTCCATTCGCACGTGAACGCAAAGTCTCTGGCCCAGTAATTTTGCAGCGAGCGTGGACTGCTCCATGCCAACTAAGAGATGCGGGAACGCGTACTGCAACGTGCGTTCCGAGAAGGTTAAGGCAGCTGAGGAAATCGCAGTCACAGAGCTGCCAACGCCATTTTCAATGCGTCCAAGACTCAACTCAACATGTTGGCAACATTGCATGACAAATGTCCAAGTCTCCGTCATTGCCACGACGCCGCACCGGTGGCCAAAGATGATGTCCGGCGCCATGACAGCTCGTAAAAATTCGAGTTGCACGTGAGGCTTGTCTGGCTTGGTAGGGGTTGGAAACCATGTCGAAAGAGGCGGAAATATTCCGCGGCGACACACCACGGTGTGCTTCTCGTGGAGACGCCTATCGCCGCCTGCTTCCTCTGCAGCTCGAGTTCCGCGACTTCTTCTTGCAGCTCGCGGACTTTTGTCTCGAGCGCGAGGATTTTGCTGCGCTGTCGTTCCCGGTACCGCGCCATGTTTAGGCGACAGCGCTCGCGATCTTTGGCTTCAACCTCGGCGACAGTCCACGACTTATGCTTGCTGATCTGGGCGGTAGCTGCTGCCTGAAGGTTTTGGCGATTGGTACCGGACTGCGCTTGATCTTGTCGTGTTTGTTTCGCGCGCTGACTCCGCGCGGTTGGTGGCGATTTGGTCGACCTCTCGAGTGGGCCATTTCCTGGGTTATAGCGCGGCACCACTTCGCCGATGATGACGTCGGCCATACACTGGTACCTGTAGTTGGGCGGGAGAGCACGCTGCTTCGCATGGCAATTTAAAGTGTTCAAAGGCCTCGTCAGATTCAGAAATGCCACACCAGCATGAGGAGTGGCAGCACGATGAGGTTTGGGATGGTGATTCACTTGTCAACAGTGATGATGTAGACCTGGAGTCGAAATCCTTGATCGTTTCAAGACCTCTGTGGGGTCGCTTCGCATTTGCTTCCTGCGGTCGACGTCCATGAACAACTCGCGTCGTAGACGTGCGAGACTCACTAGCTCGCGCCTGCGGCGCTCTCGACTCTTGGCCGAGGTGGCCATGCGGAAGATGAACCTGGATCCGGAGAAGACCATGCAGATGGAGCACATTTCGGAGCAGCTGTCCCCCGAAGATGTTAACTTCTTCCAGCACATCTTCCGCCAGATCGACGGTCCGTTCTCGTCGCTCGTTTCCAGCAATTACATCAGCTGACAATTCTTTAACTTTCAGTGGACAGCTCAGGAATCATGCTGCGGTCCGAGCTGCACGACGTGAGTGGGAAAATTCGTTGGGACCGTAAAATGCTCACTATTTCTTGTCTGTTTGCAGGCCTTGCAACTACTGGGGATCACGCCAAGTGACAAGGAGCTGGACGAGTATCTGCTGATAGCAGACGCAGACGGCTCGTCAACTGCCTTTGAGTCTCGTCATTATGGTGTGTATTTGACTATTGGCATGTGTTGGGCCTGTAGGCAGCAAGGCCATCGATCTGCAGGAATGGATTGTGCTGTGCGGAATGCTAGTCACTCCTCCTCATGATGAACAAGGCCTTTTGAATGCGTTCCACGTACGTGGTAATTGTTGTCTTTGAGTCAAGCAACAGCTTCGGTCAACTTTGCCTCTTGCTGCAGTCTTTATTCCCGAACGAGGAGGACATCCCCGTGGTGGTATTTCGCACCAAGATGCAGCGCATCCTGGAAAACGCCTACGCCCACATCCCAGACAGCAACCCGCACGAAGTGAGCTGCTACGTGGACGATATCCTCAGCACTCTAGACTCGAACAACACCGAGTGCATCGATATACAGGACTGCATTCGCATCCTCAGCACACCCTACCACGGCACGCCACCACTGCCGAGTCCGAAGGCGGAGCATCCGCAAAATCAACACGAAACTGACCACGAGGAAAGAAGGACGAGAACGAGACGGACGAAGGGAATCAAGACTACTAGTCCAGTTGACGGAAGATTTTTTACAGGTCACCGACAGGTCTGGTCTCATCGGGTCTGCGTGACCAGATCCCAGACCACAGCGGAATTTCAGGTGTCATTTGGTCACAGCCTCATGACTCAAAAGACCAAATGCGACCAAATATGAAATGCCTTAAATAAATACCTGTAATATCTGATATATTTAAGAGAAAGAAATGATATGTATTATTGGAAGATATCGCTGTCAACGAGTTAGCTAGCAGTGCGTGTTGCAGCAATCCGACTGGAGGGCCTGCGAGTTTGTAGAGTCCTTCCTTGCGCTGGCGTAGCAGTTGTAGATCGAGCCGATCTCCTTGTTGGTCTTCCCCGACGAGCAGCCCCTTGGATTCTTCGCTGTCGCCCTCGTCGTGCTGGAGTATGACGCTGAACCACCAAGGAAACAACCTCAGGTAGGCGAATCGGCTCGTGAGACGGAGCTGCCGCACGTCGGTGGGAAATGTCATCCAGCAAGTTCATATATCGTCTCGATACTGTGTCGATTGTGCCGACAAAGACAGGCAAGCTGGGGTGAGGTGCCGTGATTGCCGCATTCAGTTCACGGTTGAACCTCTCGAGCGGGTTGTTGGTACGACTAACAATCTGCAAATTCATGCCGTGGACATTCCACACGTCGACTGGAAAAAGGGTGAGCTAGGTACGCCTGGAGTATCGCCAGTATCGAGTCCACGCCTGCTCCGCGTAAACAATGTTTGATGTCGAACATCTGCTCCTGATAGTACATGTAACGAATGTGATCCCGTACGGATCGACGTGCTCAGGCGGAACCACCCTGAGCATGTCCAACACTCCAACATCCATGGCAATCGCAATTTGCTCTCGTGACATGCGCAGCTTCAACATGTTTCGCCGATTTGCCTGCTTGAAGTGGAATAGGCATCCTACAGGTCGAGTATTCGGAAACTGCGTAGTTACCGTGTCGATTAGAGCTTGTTCGAAGTCGCATACCACGCTGGCAGGTTGAAGTCGACGCCGTGCTGATCCATTAATGAGCGTAATCATGCAGCGGTAGATTGCTGCAGTTTTGCCAGTCACAAGCACGTAAAACACCGAGACGTAGACACCACTCGCAGCGTCTTTGACCATTAGAATCACACACTGGTAGAACGGTCTTGGCACACACCTGAAGGTCCCGTCAATAAACATCTGAGAACCCGGATACATGAGCAACTCGATTAATCGGGGATCAGCCCACCCGATTACTCGATGCAGTTGCTCTCCTTCGGTAAACACGTACTGGAACTGGAAAAAATTAAGTCTCGTCCCAGTAACAAGACTGAGGTTCGGGACCTCAATCATTCCGTGAATATTCCCACCAAAGTGAATTCGTCGTGCGCGGTAAACACGCCGGAGTGTTTGCTCGCGTGTTAGACCAAGAACCACAACTGCATCCTCACGCGAAAGAAATTGACCTCGAATCTGGAGCCAGATTTGCTGTGCCGTGTGAGTCAGATTGACAACGGCCAGACTCTCCACTGCAGCCATCATTTCGGTAGTCACATCGACCTCGCGGCGTGGAGCGACTACAACAATCCCACATGAGTGTTGTATGAAGTTCTCGTATTGTTGACTGCTCTTGATGTAGTTGATACGTCCTCGGCACCCACCAGGTCGACGGTAAAAACTGCAGCGATACGTCGTTTTCGTGATGATTCACGTGCTCTCGTGTACTGAAACCCATCGATTTGGACGACAGTGCGGAACGGCCGTCTCACAGTCGCTCGATCGTTCCCGACGTTGTCCTGGTCATCGTCAGATTCTTCACCTGAGTCCGGCTCAGTTGGCACGTCACTGAAATTGTCTTCATCTTCATCGTCGGCGTTGGTATCTCGTGGGGTATCAGAACCATCCGCTGAGTCATCACCGTCTTGCAGTGAATGGAGGCGTTGAACAGGAGAACTCGGTTCGAAACGAGTCGTTGGATCGCCATTGCTGGCGGCAGGTTCGTCCTCTGACTCATTAGCAGAATCAAGTCCGGAACCGGTTCCAAACTCCCAATCTTGGTCAAACTCGCCCGAGGAAGGCGACAGTGATGCCCTTGAGGTGGACGGAGAGGACAGAGGTGTGCTTGGCTCGCTCATCAGGCTGGTCTTGGGAATGGCGGGTTGGTGGAGGGGCTTGCAGGAGGGGCTTGCAGGAGGGGCTTGCAGGAGGCTGCGAAGTTGGAGGTAGACTGAGGTCGTGGGCGAAAATCGCAGAATGAGCCCAGCGGCGAAGAAAGCCCGGGTCTCAGCCACGGCTTTTCATTTTAGCAGTTGCAATTGAAGCAGTTTTTACTAGTTTCATTTGCGTCTTTTCCCTTCAGTGGTTGAAATTGAAGTGGTTTCTTGCTAGTTTTACGATCGGAAACGGATAACGCAGATACAATATCTAAAACTTCTCCACTTCGCCTGAAATGCGGCGTTTAAACCCTCAATACGAGAAGAGAGGTCGTACACGCTTGCGTCTTTCTCATGTAAATTCTCTTGGTCATAATTGATTTGCTTTTCGATAGTTGTAGTCATTCTCCGTGAACCAAGGTGGGTAACGCCAAGCCCTCAAAGTAAGTATTTACGGAGGTTTCATGCAGGTAGCCAACCTTATAGCGCACACAGCCTAAGCATTGCAAATAACTCACTCTACAATGGACTATACTCGAAGGAGTACATACGGCGACACATTTCGTGTGCAAGGATGGGGTTCATTGACCCTCACACTCACCAATCCAAAGCAATCTGTCTCTCACTTGCTCCCAACACAACGTTGTTCATACGTTGTTACGAGTGTCCTTAGAAATGATCCTGTACAAAACTCTCATGCTGATTCAAATTGTGTAGCAGCAAACGTATCCTTACCTTTTATCCCATACGCTCCTTTTCAATAAAAATAAAAGCTATCATATGTTCCTCATAACGTTAAGAAAACTTGTGTTTCACATGTGCACAAATGCATCCATATCCATTTTCAGAAAGGTCTCACTCGGTCACGTGACCACAGGCGTGACCACCTAAAAGACTTGCTGCATTTTTTTATTGATCTGATTTGGTCTTGGTGGGACCAGACCTGTCGGTGACCTGATAAAAACCTTACCCAGTTGACACAACGTATTACAATCGCAACACAATGAGTGGAAAGGGTCGCCGACAGGGCGAAGACTTATCGCACCACGAACTTGTCGCCAGCCAGTCGGCCCTCGGCGGTAACGCGAGCCGAGTCCAGTGCGACGCAGACGTCGTCCGTGTTCCCCAGAATCTGGAGCAGTGGGGTTATCATATCTCCGTGTTGAAAGATCCGAGTCACCAACCAGCTCGTAGTCGTCGTCCCAGAAGTAGAGTGTTGCGTCACCACGGACATTTTCCGTCCCCGCATCCTCAGAGCCAGCGGAGACCACCATCCCAGTTTTACGTAGTCCACCAAGTACGGGAAGCCGTGCCTCAGAGTGCTGTCGCTGACTGTGGAGTTAGACACAGTGGTGGTGATTACCGAGTCCTCGGTGCCGTTCTCCATTCGCGCGAAGCGCACGACGAAGGGTGTGTACTGCAGTGCCAAATTCCAGCGGAATGGGACCAATTCCAGCGGAATTTTCTTTCCAGCGGAACGGCCGATCCGCTGGCGCGTACTGCATATAATTCGAGCGGATAAATGGCCATATTCCAGCGGATTCAATCCTCCCGAATTCTGGCAGATAGCGGATTGATCCAGCGGATTGAGCGCGAGCTGCCTTTTTGAACACATAATTTCCAACGCGAACTTTTGTTTCATGAACGAATGCTATTAGACAACAACCTCGCCATCTCTACCAGCTACGAATACGAGGTAGCTTCGCCACATATCGGGTGCTACCTTATGGCGAGCCTGTTTCACTGATGCGTCATCCATCTCGTCAGTTCCAGTAGCTCTTTGTGCGGCCTCCGTGTTGTCTTCTTCCCTCCCACAGCTGTTCTGAAGCTCCTTGTCCGCAAATTCATCTTTATGGCAGCGAATGAAATTGTGGATCGCAAACGTGGCTTGCACGAGGCCCACCTGCGCACCCAGCCCGTGGTTGGGCATCGATTGGAGGATCGGGAATTCTTTTGATGGAGCCGTAGGTCGTTTCGATGATGTTGCGTAACGATGAGTGCCGCAGATTAAAAGCTCTTCCTTTGTGGTTTTTGACTTCCTGGCCAAAATCCTTTAGGTGGTACCTGACGCCTCTGTATGGCGTCAACGTGTGCTTGGTTAAGGCATAACCAGCGTCTCCGAGTGTTGCCGGCAATGGTCCGTTACCGACCTATTTTACCATGAGCTCGCGGTAAGTAGTTTCGCCGCCCTTGGGAGAAACCCTCGAGAGGCACGATTTCACTGCTCACCGATCCGCCAGTTTGAACCGTCAAATGTAGTCAAGACCGAGAGCATCAAAAGCAAACGTGTATTTAGTTGTAGAGGAGACAACCTGCCCTGCTAAACTACAACGTTTTCTACTGGAAATTCGTGTTGCCCGCCAAAATCCTGGACAAAGTAGAATCTACACTCGTCGTCCATGCCGCAGTACATCGTTGCGGCGTTCGGGTTCGTGGCAGCAGTTGAATAAACCGGAAACGTGCAGCCACCTCAATCGTGCTCGCTAGCTGGTCCTTGAACTCTTTGATCGCAACGTCAGACCGCGAAAGTTTGCACATACGATCACCCTCTTGGCGAGCTGCAGTTCGACATGACTTCGTGATCCCGGAAGGTGTGTTTTGCTACTGATTTCAAAGATGCTATACTAACTAAATGTTCACTGTTTGCAACAGGAAAATATTACCTAGGTGTTGCTACTCCTGGCTCGAGGAACTGCAGGAACCGAGGTTGGAATGAATGGAATCTCTATTCCATGGCAAATTCCGAACTAACTGCTAACAAACTACTGCAAACAAAACAGCGGAACGGACAATCCGTCGGATCATTGTAGCGGAATGGCAGTACGCAGCCCAAGTCTTGACAGCTGATGGAGATGAGCTTCCAGTTCTCCAGCATCGCCTCGATGCCGCACACAGTGTTGTCCGCTGCTTTGATGTTTGTCGTTCGCCGTGCCGTCAGAATGAACAACAACAAGGCAGTAAGCTGGCCGTAACTCTTATCTCCTGTTCGTGCTGCTGGTGCGTCGATCTGCTGTGCGCTACTGCGCCAGTCCTGCCCGTGGCCTCGGGCGGTGTCTGGTGGCCAACCTAGATAACACTAACTACTTAATACACAAAATGCAACCTGCTATCTAGGCCTTTTCCGTGCAGTAGACGTCCAGTTGCCTCGTGCCAGAAGTCCTTCAAGGGTGTTATGCTTGCCGGCCGTGCGGGCTAATCTACCGCCGGGGCTGGCTCGGGTACCCGATGGTGGCTACTGCCGCAAGCAATACCAGGCTACTACTACTGTGTCACCCTCCCTCACGGGCTAGACTACCGTGCTGGTCCTCTCTTTTGGCGGTGGCTCGATCTTCGCGTCAGTCGTCGCCGCGGCTGCGAATAGTCGTCGTCTAGTAACTTGAATATATTCCGCGACGGCACCAAACCGGCACCTACTCGCTACAGCTCGAATCTTAGACTGCCTCCTACTTACACATGCATCCGATAGCGCGTGGCTCTTCGCCTTCCTGCGATCTTTCCGTAGACGCCTGCTCGCGGCGTTCGTTACGCCGTCCTAGCTCGATTGGGTAGTCGTCGCCTTCTCTTGCATGACTTGGTCTTCGGCCTGGCTGCTGCCAGCGTTGTCCTCTTGCGTGCTGCTATTGTCTTGGTCGTGCTGCTGTCGTCTTGGTCATGCCGCTGTCGTCACCCTCGCTGTCGTCCGCTACTCGTCCATGCCGCCGTCCGCTTAGTCGTCCTCGCCGCCTTCTGTCTGCTGTACCGCCAGCTTCAAGCTGCTGCGGCTGCTGATGACAACGGTGCCGCGGCTCACGTCTTCCCCGCTGACGGATCGGTTCTCGCAATGACACCCATGTCACTCTCTTCCCCCAGTTCCTTGGTCGTCCTCGACCGAGGGATTGCGCCTCTCGGTGGTGCTTGCGACGACGTCGAGGCTGCCAGACGCCGTGCTGCGGAAGTCTTCCAAAGCCGTCTGCGTATTTCGGGGTCGCTGTCGGCAGTCTCGACCCAAACTCGTCCTTCGTTCCAGAGCTGCTCGTAGTCGCGTTGGCTAATCCAGATCTGTTCGTTTTCCCCACAGGTCGTACATGGGCAGGTTCCACCTGGAACTCCAGATTGTAGCGCCCCATTCGTGTTCTGAATCGCCTTCGCCGTCTCTCGATGACGAAGTCCCTTCCTCGCAACCGGTCAAGCCTGGAGGTGGGCATGACAAGACTGTCAACTGCTCTTCCAGCAAAGACATAGGTTCGACTTTCTGCTGCTTCATTGGCCGCAGACTCACGTTGTCGCCGTTCGTCTCCACTCGGTGTCGCTCTCCTGTTGCTGCTTGGCGTGGCCACAGTTCGTTCCGTAAGAAGTGGCGACGTCGCCTCTGGCTGACTGGAAGCTGCGTTGTTGGCATCAACGACTGTTGCACCTCCCTCCCTTCGGGCTTCCGTAATAACTCGTTCTCTCGGCTGCGTACTTCAGGCATTCGGCTGGTGGTGCTAGGAGGTATCGACGCGTTTGGAACTCGTGATCTTGAGCTTCGGCTATGCGTTGCCGCTCCTGGCGAAGATGGCCGCCGTATCGCTGAATCGCTGGCGGCATGGGCTGCAGGGCCGCTAGCGTTGGGTGGTCTGTCTGCAGCTCTCGCTTCACTCGCGTTACTCCTGCCACTAGCTGTGCCGGTGGCGTTGGGCCTGTCGGGGTTGCCGTGCATGGCTCCGGCGCCTGCTTCCAAAGACTCCTGCGGGCGTGAACCTCCGGTCGCCAATTCTCGTTCATAGGCCACACTTCCCCGCGAGACTGGCTGTCGAGTCCCAGCACTGCTGCTGCTATCAGTTTCCGCGAAGCTACTGACGTCGTGACCTCCAGTCGCGATTCCGTCGGCGTTGGCTCCGCCTTCATTGCGTGCTGCTCGTGCAGCGCCGTCGACCATGGCGGTGCCGCTACGCGCAGTTCCGGCGTCGGCGTTCTCTTCTCGGTCATAATTGGGTCCAGCGACTCGTTCTTCGTCGCTGTCTCTTTGTTCTTCACCCGATCTCGTAATTGCGTTGTCCGGGTAAGGGGCTGACCTGCTGCGAGCTCGCGTGCGGCTTGCAATGGAGTCTGTCGAGGCGATAGCAGCGGCATTCCATCGTCGGCGCTTTGGAGCTGGTTCTGCGGCGTCTGCTTGGCTGGTTTTCCGTCCCCGTGCGTTTCTTGTGGGCGCTGTTTCTTCTGAATCGGCGGCGGCTCTGTTTTCATCCGCACAGATCTCTCCATTGCTGCTGCTTCCTGGCAAATGATCAAGTGTGCCTTCCGCAGAATCACCTCCAGTCGGGTCAGCTTCCGTCGTGCTGCTCACTGGTACGCCCAAGTTGGCTGCATCCGCCTCGTCCTCAGTGTCTACATCTGCTGCCGCGATGGCTTCTTCGCGCAGGTCGATCAAAATATCCTTCGCCATTTGGTCGAGCAGATGAGTGGGATAATAATACGAGTAGAAACGAGCAGTGCGTGATTAGCTCCTTGTTCGATTCCAGCATCTTGACCCTATAATTGTCGTAGCCGGCAGCTTCAATTATCTGCGCAGGCCCTCGCCACCGGTGCGCGAACTTCGTGATACCTACGCCCTTGGCTGGCCGATAGACCCACACAAGCTGCTGGGGTTGAAAGTTCATCCTGCCACGCACATTCCTTCGGTTGTAGTAGGTCGCCTGACGCGCCTGCTCCTTCAGCAGTGCTTCAGCCGCCAACTCCCGCGCGGCTTGCAGATCACGCATCAGGACTTCATGGTATTCGTTCAGCGAAGCGTGCGGGTAAGGTAAACAGCTACGGCGTAACAACTCACTTGGCGTTCGCAATTTGCGACCCAGCATCAGCTCATTTGGTTGGAATCCATGGGTGGCATGCCGTGCGCCGTTGTAGGCATAAAGTGCTGCGGGTAGGAAGTCATCCCAGTCGTCCTGCTGATCATCCACGTAGAGACTCACCATGTCCTTCCAAGTCCTGTGAAATCTTTCGACCAAGCCCAATAACTTTGGTCTGTAGGGAACCGGTGTGCTTTGTTTCACCTGTAGCAACTGCAGCAGCTCGGTTGTTGCTTGGCTATTAAATTCCGGTGCACCATCCATCATCAGCTCTCTCATTGGCCCGTACACCAGAATCACTTTTTCGAGCAAGAAGCGGGCAATGCTCTTGGCAGTGTGCTCCTCACCGCCGCTGCCACCGCATAACGCGTGGCATACTCAACAGCAGCTATCACGTAGCGATTGCCGTGCTCTGTTATTGGCAGTGGCCCCGCCACATCAATGGCCCATCGGTCACAGACGTCGCCCGTCTTCACGCTGCGTAGCGGCGGCACCACAGCTTGCGGTCTTGCTTTTCTCGACCCGCAGTCTTGGCACGCAGCAACCCAATCTTTCACAGCTTGATGCATCTGCGGCCACCAGTATAATCGTCGCACTCGCTCCAGTGTCTGCGGCACTCGTAAGTGTCCAGCCCAGATGCTGTCATGAGCTTCTTTGAAAGCCAGGGCCCAGTAGACCACTGGCAGGATAACACGCACATCTCCATTCTGCAACTTAATATTCACCAAACCGCCGTCGTCTACGAGCACCTCCTGTCCGCGGTAAGAACCTCTGTCCTTCAGCGCCTGCACCATGACTGACTTCGCTTGCGCCTTCTTAATGTCGTCGTCGGTGAACTGCACGATACCCATTTCCGCGGCCTCAACCCGATAAGTAACAGCCGCATGAACCGCATTTAACGCTGCACGCTCGATCTCTGCGACCAGCACGTCCGGCTTGCCCACGATTGTTGGCGGTCGACTAGCGGCCACTTCCGCGGCCATTACCTCCATGGTGACAGCACTTGCCTTCTCATCCACTGCGGGTTCTCCAGCTACCTGTAAGACAACAGCTGTTGCTAAACCTTCTTCCTCGGCTGCTAGCGTATTTAGTTTCGGCCCGACCATTGGATCGTCTTGCCCCATACGGTCTTCCGATTCCACATCGGGCTGGGGGTGTCTGGACAATGCGTCAGCAACCCTGTTTTCTCTCCCTGGTCTATAGCAAATGGCAAAGTCGAATTCTTGCAGCGTTAACGCCCAACGATGGAGCCTGCCGGCCGGTTCCTTCGCTGTCATCAGCCACTTGAGTGCGATATGGTCTGTCACTATGGTGAAATGTCGACCATACAAGTGCGGCCGGAACAAGCGCACCGCCCATACCACCGCAAGACACTCCAGCTCCGAGATGCCGTACTTCGCTACTGCACGGATGTTGACCTTAGAGGCGTAAGCCACCGGCTGGTCCCCGCGTCCTTGATCCTGCGACAGCACAGCTCCCAAACCAATTTTCGAGGCGTCCGTAGTCAGCTTGAACGGCAAGCTGTAGTCAGGATAGATGAGTACGGGCTTCTGGCTTAGCCAAGCCTTGGCCCATGCGAAGGCAGCTTCTTGTTCGGGACCCCATTCCCACGCTGTAGCCTTCCTCAACAGCTTCGTTAGAGGCGCCATTCGCGTGCCAAAATCGGGCATAAATCTCCGATAATATCCTGCCAAAGCTGCGAAGCTTCGCACGGCAGCTTCATCCGTCGGCGTCTCGAAGTCAACGATCGCTTTAACCAGACGTTGCGTCGGACGTATGCCGTCCGGGGTCAGCTCATGACCAAGGTACTCCATGCTGGTTGCGCCGAACGTGCACTTGGCCGGCTTGAGGCTGAGACCAGCTTCTGCCAGGCGTTCCAACACGACAGCTAACTCGACTACATGCCGCGCCACGCTGCCCTTCGTAAAAATTATCACATCATCGAGATAAACCAAACAGCAAACCCAGGTAAGTCCTCTCAAGACGCAGTCCATTAGCCGCTGGAATGTGCTCGGAGCATTGCAAAGCCCAAAGGGCATCCTCAAAAACTGAAACAACCCTCGCCTTGTTGTGAACGCTGTCTTCTCTCGGTCTTCTGGGGCCACACCGAGCTGCCAGTATCCTGCATGCAAGTCCAAACTGGTGAACCTTCGAGCTCCATGCAGTGCTTCTAATGTTTCGTCCACACGAGGAAGGGGATAAACATCCTTAACGGTCACTGCGTTTAGCGCGCGATAGTCGATGCAAAACCGCACGCTGCCGTCCTTCTTTCTGACAATCACCACCGGAAAGCCCCAGGCTCCAGACCCTTCTTCGATCACTCCGTTCCGCAGCATCTCATTGACCTCCTTGTCAATTAACTCGTTTTCGGCTACGGCGTGCCGGCGTCGTCGCAGCATAATGGGAGCCGCGTCTCCGGTATTAATATGATGTTCCACTCCCGTCGTGGTCTTGGGCGGGCAGCCGTCTTTCTTCTCAACTGTGTCCGCGTACTGGCGCAGCAATGCGATCACTAATTCTCTGTCTGCTGCTTCCATCTCTCCAATGTCCAGCTTTTCTTCGCCGTCGAGCGGCGGAGCGTCTTCCTTGTGGATCTGTGCCACCCATGCGGCCACACGATCACGCTCCAATTCGCCGTTCAGGGACAAGATCTCCATGGTCTCGTCAGTCGGGATCCATGTGCCAAGCGATTCTCGTGCTGGCAGCTTCTCGCGTCGACCTTCGACGTTTAGCACGGCTACACTAACCATCCCATTCCGCACGGTACCCACCGTAGGCGCTATCAAGCGATGCCGCTTCTCGCTAGGCTTGGGCAAGAAAACGCCAGTACTTCCTTCTTCAGCGTCCACCTTCACCTGCAGGATACCTCGCGTGTTGGCGCCCAGCTTGACTGTCCTTGCAAGCCGTACTGCGGCTATCATATTCATAGTTGACACTCCATAACATGTGAAAGGCAAGATCACTTTCTGTCCACATTCGTCCCAGTACTTTAGTTCGCGCAAGCCGAAATCTATCTTTACGTTCCTTTCCAGCATCCAGTCTTCGCCGATAAGAAATTCGTCGTTCTGCCCTTCCACCAGCAACGCGTCAACCACAATGTGCTGCTGGTACTGCGTAGTGCCATGGAATCTCCACACGCCCAACACTCTGCTGACTCCCCCACCGAAGCCTTCAACCATATCCACCGGGGCACTGCGCGAGATGCAGTATCCGTACTTGCGTAGGCCTTCTCCCGCGATGCTGTACTGCGCGCAGGTATCCAGACGAACTTCGTGCGTGTAGCGCCTGGAAAAAGCCACCAGGGTAGTCGGCAAACTGCTTGGACTACCGCTGCCCACTGCTCGCAAATGACCCACACGCTGTTGTCTTCCTTGGTCGTCGACCTGCATTTCCACACCTGCGTAACATCCCTGCCGCTCGTACTTGTACGCGGTGCGGGGGCCATGCCGCCGTTTTCTCTTCCGCGGCGGGCATCGCTCGTCAGCGGCCGCCATCAAGCGTCGTTCTTGAGCCTCTTGTTGTCGCTGCAGCCGAGTTCTTCGCCTGGTCACTCGACGGGCCTTCGCTAGTTTCTCGGCTTTCTTTCTCAGCGCACGCATTTCTTCCAATGAACCCCCATCGGCTAGTTCATCGGGTGGCGACTGTTCCCACCGCTGACGGGTTGGTATCGGCTGGCTGCTCCGTTTTGCGGTGCCAGCCGAGGACAGCTGGCTGCGCAATAATTGTGTGTCCTCCAGTAAATTCGTTGCGGCCGCTAGCTGTCGGCGCTGTTCCTCTCGTTGTACCGCCTTCGCTGCTATCCGTGCGTGGTGGCGGCGCTCAGCGGGGCTGAGTTGGCGATCTCTTGTCCTGAGATCTGCTAGCAACCGCTTCACCTTTTGGTGTAGTATTCCTGCTCGTTCCACATTCTTCCGCCGCAGTTCAGCCACCAGCACTCCTTTCATTGCTGCTAACTGCTCTTCCACTCGGCGCTGTCTTCGCTTGGCTGCTTTTGTCGTGCCACCACTGAAGAGGAGTCTCTGCTTCAAGAGTCCGCGTGTCAGCCGGGGAGAGTCCTTCTTCGTTGCCGCTGTCTCGTTCTCCTGACCCGCTGCGGTCATAGGGAGTGTCAATGGTGCTTGCACCGTTTCACCCTGGTCGATCGCGGCCGTATTTTTGTGCTCGCTGGTCGCTGCTCGGCTCTTCCCCAGGCAATAGTACCCAGTTCTCCTGCAGTGGGGCGGGCCCGAGCCACGTCCTCTTCACTCACTGGCTTGGCTATGGCAGCCCGCCGATGCTGCTCACGCTTGCGCCGTCGCCTCTGCGTCGCTGACGAGCTCGCCGACGAGGCCTTGGGGTGTGTGGTTACTGTCGGCAGTAGAGTCCCCTCGTCTACTGCCGTGACTCGTTTCCCGCTGCTGGTGCCGTCGTGTTGGTGTCGGCCGTTGCGGTCTGCTGTTGCTGCCCATGGGGTCGGTCTTCGCGCGGTCTTACAGGCTGGGCTCGCACGGGGCACTCCTTCCACCAGTGTCCGACTTCCCGCAATATCTGCATTCCGACTCGGCCTTCCGCTGCGCGATGGGACGGCTGTCATGGGGGCCGTAATTCTCCAAACCTGACCCTCTTCCGCCAGACCGTCTTGCTCCGCCACCACGTCCCTGAATACTCCATTGCTGACGAGGGGTTCGGCTGGCGTACTCCCTGTTGTCGAAGCTTCCGCCGCGGTCATCAGCGCCGCCCTGCCATCCAGGCACCCTTGCTGTCGACGCGGAGGGGCTGCCCCTGGCTGAGGCGCCTTCTGCTTTGACCTCCAGCGCCTTCGCCTTCGTCTTAGCGGCTGCCGGCTTGGTGTTCTGGTCCACGGCTTCACTGGCCTTCCCCAAGCCCATCGCGGCTAAGAGCGTCTGGAAAGTAGCCAATTGCAGCGTCTCTTTCTTGTCGAGCTCAGCCAATCCGCTGACGCGGTTACCGGTCAAATCGTATTTTGGCGGAGAGTCAGTCCCGCCGTAGCCTAGTCCTAGCTTGTCCCAGTTGATTTGGCCACTCACCTCCGATTTTGCTTTCTTCCGCGGCCGCTCACTACCGTCTCGCCCCTGCCGCTTGTCTTGCCGTTTGCTCTGCGCTTCGGCGGCGTCTGTCCAGTCCGTGATGTCGCGGCCCTCGCCGTAGTCGCCGCCGGCAGTAATGGCGTTGTGAAGGGCGGTCCCCAGGTCCTTCTGGTGCGTGCTGCGCAGGGTCATTCCCAGGTTCTTGTTACTAACTCCATCCATGAATGCTTCCGTGTAGGCTTCAGCGGGGATCTGCGTACCGAAGCCAATCTTCTGGAGTTTGTTAGCGAAGACAGCCAACGTCTCGCCGGGGCATTGAACGCATTTGGCGAGCCGCTGCTGCACCTGCCACGTATTTTCGTGCCTCCCGTACTGCTTCCTCAACTGCGCCACTAGGTATGCAAAATTCTTGTCGCTGTCACTCATTTCTCGCTTCATGTTGATGAACCACATGCGTGCATCTCCCTTCAGGTGCGAGCTGGCACCATGGTACAATTCCCGCGACGTCCACGTGTCACCGCCCAGCTCGTCCTGGTCATCAACTTCCTGCATCACGGCTGCCAGCCACGCTTCCACAGGTTCCTCAGGTCCACCCTGGAAGTCGTCAACTAGCAGCCTCTTGCGTCGGCGCTTCCTATTTACAACTACAGCAGCGGGTGCTGGAGTGGTGGTGACAGCTGCAGCGGCTGGTGCCAACGTAGGTGTCGTCGGCGTAAGGATGAGCCGCTTGGCCATCGCGCGCTGCTGTGCTGGGCTCAAGGCGTCCCACCAGTTCATATCAGCTAATGCGTCTTCTTCTCCAGTGGCGGCGTTGCCTTGGGTCGCTGGCGGCGAGGCAGCCGTCGGTCTGGCGGCTCGAACTCCACCACGTATGGGACCTCTCGGGCTGGAGTGGGCTGTTGTCGGGGCACCCATCTGCTGCACGCGCCGCTGAGGGGCGTCGTGAGCATCGCTGCCCCGTGATTGCTGTCATCGGAGTCACTCCCCGTGGCACCAAACCTCACGTTACTGCTGACCATTACCGTGCCGCTGTCGTCGTCGTCATCCGTGTCAATGTGGAGTTGCGTCCTCGACACCCGCCGTTTTCCTCGTGCTGGCTTTGTCTTTCCTGCTGCTGGTGCGGCTACCAATTCTACTGCTTGCCGTGCTGTCGCTGCTCTTGTCGTCATGCTGCCTCAGGATCGTGCCACAGAGCCAAGCCTCGTTGAGATCTTATCGGCTGCGGCTGCTGCTGCTTCGGCTATTCGTGCTGCTCAAGATCTCCCGGTTGGTAAGCCCCTGTATGACCACCAAGTAAGCTGGCCGTAACTCTTATCTCCTGTTCGTGCTGCTGGTGACGTAACTGTGCGTCGATCTGCTGTGCGCTACTGCGCCAGTCCTGCCCGTGGCCTCGGGCGGTGTCTGGTGGCCAACCTAGATAACACTAACTACTTAATACACAAAATGCAACCTGCTATCTAGGCCTTTTCCGTGCAGTAGACGTCCAGTTGCCTCGTGCCAGAAGTCCTTCAAGGGTGTTATGCTTGCCGGCCGTGCGGGCTAATCTACCGCCGGGGCTGGCTCGGGTACCCGATGGTGGCTACTGCCGCAAGCAATACCAGGCTACTACTACTGTGTCACCCTCCCTCACGGGCTAGACTACCGTGCTGGTCCTCTCTTTTGGCGGTGGCTCGATCTTCGCGTCAGTCGTCGCCGCGGCTGCGAATAGTCGTCGTCTAGTAACTTGAATATATTCCGCGACGGCACCAAACCGGCACCTACTCGCTACAGCTCGAATCTTAGACTGCCTCCTACTTACACATGCATCCGATAGCGCGTGGCTCTTCGCCTTCCTGCGATCTTTCCGTAGACGCCTGCTCGCGGCGTTCGTTACGCCGTCCTAGCTCGATTGGGTAGTCGTCGCCTTCTCTTGCATGACTTGGTCTTCGGCCTGGCTGCTGCCAGCGTTGTCCTCTTGCGTGCTGCTATTGTCTTGGTCGTGCTGCTGTCGTCTTGGTCATGCCGCTGTCGTCACCCTCGCTGTCGTCCGCTACTCGTCCATGCCGCCGTCCGCTTAGTCGTCCTCGCCGCCTTCTGTCTGCTGTACCGCCAGCTTCAAGCTGCTGCGGCTGCTGATGACAACGGTGCCGCGGCTCACGTCTTCCCCGCTGACGGATCGGTTCTCGCAATGACACCCATGTCACTAGGCCTTCGAAGTTTCACGTGGCCATCTAAAAATCGCTTCCTGTAGAACAACACTCAAGAGCTAGAAGGCAGCACAAGGTAATGCATGAATGATTAAAAAGGAAGACTGGTGCCTCCCTCGTCTTTCGTAAGGCTTCATCCTTTGTTAGTCACAAGCCCTGGAGGCGATGGAGACCTCGTGTCAAGTGCCAAGAATGGACGGAATCGAAAGTCGTACGGGATAAAATCGTACCGATGAACCAGCGCTCGCGGGTACGTCCACGCATACTCCAGCATCTTAGCATTTTCTTTGCTCGCGTAAGGTGCCAGAATACCCAGACATGCGTTGTTTAGCTGGTCTCTGGTATTGAACCGTGAACTTGAACACTTGACGAGGGGAGCTGGCTGTGCTCCCGGGAAGTTGCACCTTACGTGTATTCGGCAAAACCAAAAGTGAGAAGAGCTTCGTGGCGCCAAGTCCGTGGCGCTCAAGGAAGCTCTTCGATGATCACCATCAAACTACCTTGGTCTAACATGTACGCTCACGCAACATGGCGACTCAGGAACGACATTCATTTCAAGAAACGACAGCTGAAGGGCCAAATATTCTCAATCTGCTGAACTCGTTCAAGAGGCACTACCAATTCCTCTACCAACACGCACATGAGCTTCGTTGCAACCGCACTACTGTGGTCCGCGTGCTGCAAAACTTAGCTTTGATCCGCCAGAAAATAATATCCCGGAACCCATGCACCACATGTGGACGACACGAACGTAACTCTCACGCATAGATAGCTTATCACCTTAAGACGAGAATCCGCTAAACAGTTAATCAATTCAATTTCCTCCTTAGTCTAACATGTACGCAACTCTTCCTTCCCAGATAGCTTTGTCCGGCGCTGCCGCAAGCGTTCGTCAGCAGTGTGGCCGAACTGCCAATTCAACATCTGGAAGCGTCGGCCTCCACATCAGCTGGACCTGCGAAATCCCCGCGACTCCATTCGCACACTTTGGCCAAGTACACCACGCGTGTCTTGTTGTCGTAGCGGAGAATGCGAGACACCCCGTGGCGAGTCGCTTCGTCAAGCTGAGCGTCGAGGTTGGCTCGGTCGTAAATCGGTATGTGGTCCGAGCACGAATATGTCATGCAGTTGAGCGCAAAGTTGATGCGAAAGTCTGCAGACCCCAGGCTGAACGCAGCACGTAGATCTTCGTCTACACTTCCAAACTTTGGGAGGTTCATCGGGGTCAATGGCGAGCGTGGGGAGACACCGATGCTCGTAGAATGCAGTGCTCAATGTCAGCGAGCGAGAAAAGCAGCGACTCACTCCCAACAATCCTAAGAGAGTAAGTCACGTCGTTGCAAAAGCGCCCCCACTGCGACTTCGACTGCGGGAGAACATCAAGCAAACTCGAGTGCACGAGCATGAGGTGGTAAAGGTTCAAGAAGAACGCTTGCTTTCGCTGGTCGTGATCGGAGTCAAGTCGACTTTCTGGAGCAGTTGAACCCGTTGATGAAGCAGGACCATATCGCGAGCAAACCTGAGGCTTAGTCCACGGAGTGGTAGCATTATCCATTGTCTTGAGCCGCCCAGCTTCAACGCAAACTTCAGCGCGCTCGCCACGAGTTCGAGAGGCCTGTTCAGTATGCAACCGGCTGATCCATGACAAGAGTCGAGCTGGGTGTTGTCGAGCGGTTTGAGCTGCATCGCACTCCAATCGTTCAGCACGACCCGCTTGTCATCGAAGGCGACCGCAGTGACAGGAATCTGCTCAATTTGACCCTCGTGTTGTGCTAGTAATTCGCTCCACGGTCTTCGTTCCTGGATCGTAGCAAATGCGAGGTGGTGGCATTGACTCAGCGTTTCGATGTGCAGCAAGTGCACCTTCCCGTTCGCGTCGGTGCTTCTTTCATCGACGGCAAGCAAACAAGGGCAGATAAGGAATGTCGGGTCCACCGTCCTGGTGCTGACCACCGTCTCGAGTGGGATGGCGAATTTCGCGTCTCTTCTTTTGGTCAGCAGCCGCTCAAATCGAAGCGTTTGGCGGCGTTCGTCGAGTTCAAGCAATTCGTGTCGCCAGTGGGTTCTACTCAGCATGCGGACAACGTGCACTGGTCCTGATTGTGGCTTTCCAAGAGCTGTATTTCGGTCCCTTAATATTGTTGACGGTGGTGTTGCGTTCGGGAGCTCCCTCAAAGACAGGAACGGCCACTCGTCCACCAATGCTGTCGAGGGTCTTGGGAAGTGCACTCACTGCCAAGACGACTTGCTCGCAACGACTGAAATGTAAGAGTGAATAGATTTCCCTTTAGCGGCCTGAGCGAGAGCTCCTACTAGTCCCAGATTCATGCTAATGTATCCTGCTGTTCCTGCTGATTCCCAGTAGCGTATCTTCCTGTTTCTCCTTGTCCCGCGCCGCATCTCATACACCGATCTGCTTGAACTCCGGCGTCACTCCAAACTGCCATGGCGAAGACCTGATATTCAACAGAGGTTGTGTTTCATGCAACATGGCGGCTCAGGAACGACATTCATTTCAAGAAACGACAGCTGAAGGGCCAAATATTCTCAATCTGCTGAACTCGTTCAAGAGGCACTACCAATTCCTCTACCAACACGCACATGAGCTTCATTGCAACCGCGCTACTGTGGTCCGCGTGCTGCAAAAACTTGGCTTTGATCCGCCAGAAAACAATATCCCGGAACCCATGCACCACATGTGGACGACGCGAACGTAACTCTCACGGACAGATAGCTTATCACCTTAAGACGAGAAATCCGCTAAACAGTTAATCAATTCAATTTCCTGATATTCAACAGAGGGGACGTGCCCAAGACCATCTCTAGCAGTGCCGACTGAGCAGAAAATAATTTAGCCAGGCTAGTTGGATAGTCGGCACGTTTGCTGTCATTTTCGTCCTGATATTCCTCTGCTTAGGGGCTCGACAGCAGTCGGAGTCAGTATTCTAGGAATTGCCGCTCGTTCTCGATAGTAGCCATTTTACTTCGCCGAGAGCGCACTGTGACAGCCAGAGGCCTGTTCCCAACGTTATGCTGCAGAAACGAAAGTGACGCAAACGCCGACAGAGCTGGCAGCAACAGGAATCGCTCGCTCGTGAGGCTTCGGACGTCTTTACTTGACGGTTTGGCGTCTTCCAATTCTCGAACCACAACGATGTAGCCCACTCGACGTTCTCGATGCGATTCCGAGCAGCTCAGGTACTCAAACCACGCCGGGACATCAAGCTCATACTTGGAAAGCAGCCGCTGAATGTTTTCGAGACCCGCGCGATGATCTAAGCGCAGCGGTTCCATCACGAGCTTAGTTTCCGATGGCACTTGGCGGCTGAGCTGGAGGCAAAGCAGGTATGTCTTGGCACGCTGGGAGTGAACTGCCTCGCTTGGTGTGCTGGGGTTACGAAGTAGACAACAAGTCGCAGCGGCATGTCGTTACTGAAGATGTCCAAGTCGGTCGGCTGCAAACCGGGTACGTTAACCACCTGCCAGCGCGTGAAATCGAGATAGTCGTTATGGAAGTCGACGCTGTACGTATCACTCGTGTTGAAGACGTACGCAGACCCACCAGCCACAAAGCGCTTCCGTTGCGCTGCCTCCGTCTCACTGAGTACTGGTGGGTCTTGGCCGGCAAGCGTTCGAACGAACTGGTGGACAGCCGTGTACAGAGGGACACTGATGTGGGCAGCTCGACGGCTTCGTCGTCTACTGACTCGCCGTTCCGTGTGCCAAAGCTGTAGAAGATCGTCCACGAGCGAGCGGGAAAAGTTGAGCAGCGCTTTACACTTTAGTTTGGAAAAGTACCCGAGGTTCAGGCTGCGGGGAACCTCACTACCAATATACATCACGCTGCCTGCCGGAGAAGCTCGCTTGAATTGGAACTGGAGCTGCACCCTGAACAACTTTGTACTCCCCAACGAGGAGGGCGTCGACGCGGATGGACCCAGCATGAACAGCAACTTGCCTCGCGCTAAGTCATTCTCGAAGGAATACGGTTCGCGGTCGTTCGGTGTCACTGACGAAAACAACAAGCTCGGAGGACTAGACACCTGACCGGCGCTGCGATCCGAAGTTCATCCAGTCGGAGGATCGACTGGTCGCTAGACATTGAGGAAGAACGACGCAATTTCCCAACGAGCTGTCGTAGAGGCATGGGCCGGGAAATGTCCGCTCTTCCTGCGGTTGCGCCGAGTTTTCCTGCCGTCGGTAGTTGCGTTCGTGTTTGTTGTAGAGGTGACGAAGTGGGCAAGAAATTATCTGTGAAGCAACGAACAGACCTGACAAGAGATCGAGGAACTCTATTATAAGAAGCATGTGATCAATTGACGAGCAGCACTTGACGAACTCAATGAGCTTCTCTTCTGAGATGACGTAGTAACGTTTGGTCTGCGTTTCTCTCTTGCCTGTATTATTGGTAGTGCTGTCGTCCGGGTATTCGATCCAGGTTTTCTCCTGGTATCGGCCATGTATGTAAGGTTCTATAACTTACTTTCCAGCGATAGATGCACAGGAGACCGGCATCTCTTCCGCTTGTCGGTGGCATGCAAATGACGGTTTTCATCACGCCAAATGTAGTGACCCTATCACCAACTGCTCGTCATCACAATCTTGAATTGTTGTGTTATTAGATACGTGTATTGAGGAATTGACTCCTGTGGTATCAAATCGCGCTCTATCCAAACGGCCACGCCCTGTCCAGCTTGAGTCGAAAGTTCCCGTCGTTGAACGGGCAGTTCGCCTTGCCCCACGACACCGAGTTGAACGCTTTCCGAGCCTCGTCCGTCATCTGCTCCCACATGATTAAGCCTTGAAACCCGCCGCTGGTCTCGGTCAGCTGCATTTCGTGGTTCATCGGCCACGTGCAAAAGTATTCGACCTTGATCGCGTCGCCCTCGCGAAAGTACGCCGGCACGGAGGCGTATTTCTCATACCCATTGTGAGATGACGTCGCAGCGCCCAAGATGGTGGGGGCCTCGATCTCCGGGTTGTCGATCCAAATGATGGCATGCTCCCAGTCGTGACGGTGGCCCAACCACGGAGACGGCGAGTCCTTGGGAAATACCACGAGTACATGATGGCCCAGCGATCGTTGTGCCATGTCGAGCGACCGTAAACCTGCGCGCCGGCACGGTTACCTCTGCAGCTTCCTCTCGGGTTTCCTGTAGGTTTGAGCCCCCACCGGTTTGACCGAGGCTGTTGACGGCGGGGTACGGGTCGCACCCGCTGGCGATGTGAAGTCGGGGCTTGAACTTGACGGCAGCTCTCTCGGAGATCGAGTCGGGGACTTCTTCGTTCCAAGGGATGAGGCTGTCGTGGTTGACCCAAGACTCGACCCACTCGGCACTGACGTTGATAAGACCGAAGAGAACTGAGGCGAGGACTACGTAAAACTTCATTTCAACGAGCTCTGTGTCTAGTGACAAAAGGGAGAATGCTTTCTTGACACCGCTGAGTACGATTTCGCTCGTCTAGAACTGGTTACAATCGGGATAATGCACATCCGAGAGCCGATCCTGTCTGTCCAGCGTGGGTCACAGCACGTCGTTGGTAACAATGCTCTGAGAGAATATGTTTTAAGGTATCGTCAGGGTCTTCGCGAAATGAGGAGATTTCACGAGAATATTTGCGGTCGTATGGTTCAGGTGCGAGTAAAAGCTCCCCTTTCTGCGAATGTCGGCTTCGTCAGGCGGGAAGGTCTTGATCGAGTGGACAACGTGCAGATCGCTGGTCTTCTCTAGGAAACTGCAGTCAAGAGCTCTGTCGAATCTCTGTTGAGAAATCCATCGCACTGATCACGACGTTGTTGACAACTTCGCAAACAACAGACCTCTTGAGATTAGTTACTTGCCGTCAAGATAAACAGCAACAACAGTGACCTACCTCGAAATTCAACGAAGCAAGAAGATGTACTAGCCACACCATCTGAGAATCGTTCCTGCGCAACACATAAACCCTTAACAGCCACTGTAGAAGGGGGCAATATATTATACGAATTGTTTAGCAAAGGAAGTTATTTTGCTGGAAAAACGGTGTTATCTTCTAAGCTATATTCGGTTTAATGCCTTCCTTCCCATTTTAGTGACAGGTTACCTAACATCTTTCCAGGTTACATTCACAATCTGATGGCGCCGCCGGAGTCCAAGACGTCTGCGGTGGAGGGCGTCTCCGCTGAACCAGCTTCTTCCGCGTCGGGAACACTCGCCCAAGAGGAAGCCAAAACGAAGAGCGATGCACCGATCCCCTCCGCACCCCCATATCGTCCCAGAAGCCTTTATCCACCGCTGCCAAGTCGAGCATAACCTCTTCCAACAACACCTCTACCTCGGCGACCCAAGCGCTCTCCAGCAGCGCCGAGTCGCTGCAGCTTCTCTCTCAGCAACAAGAGGACTATTGTGCCCGTCTGCAAGAGCTCCAGAAGCAGCGTTCGACGTCTGCAGCTCCCAGTATAAGCGTACCCTCAACTGTAACCTCCTGTCCACTGCTGCCACACCCTCCAAAACAGCCACACAAGTGGGTACAAGTACAGTAACCATGGATGCCGCCTTACGAGCCCAGGAAGAGGCCAGGAAGCACCAGATGCAGCGGTACCAGGCCATGAGCAGCGGCGACGCAGCTCCTAAAACGCCTGAAGAGTTCTCCAAGCTGCGGCAGGAGAAGCTGGTGCGAATGCAGCAGAACGTGACAGTTTTAGCGGCGCAAGCGGCGCAGAAGAGAACCAACGACGAGTGGCTTAGGAACAAATTACTGCTGGAGCAGGAGCAGCTGAGACTGCTGCAACTCCACGAGCAGCAGCTCAAGCAGGTCGACAAGGGACAAGCTGCCGCCATCGCAGACAGTTTACTAGTGCAGCAGCAGCAAGTTATGAGGCAGCAGCAATTGCTGCACGAGATGCTGAAGAAGCAGCAATTGGAGCAACACGCCGAGCTGCAGCGACAACTTGCACTGCAGAGTGCTGGGAAAGTGGCGACCCCTGCAGCTGCGACGACGTTGATTCACAAGCCGAAGACTCAGCTCGAGACGCAGATGGAGGCGCTGGCGCAGGTTGCTCTGCAGCTGAAATCGGCAGCGAATGACGTTGAAATGCGTCAGGCGCTGGATAAAATGACGTCGTGGCTGCATCGGTGTACGCAGCTGCCACTGCTGCAGATCGCCCAACTAGACTTTCGGGATGTCATGGCGCAACGCCAACCCGCGCTGGTCCGAGCGAACCAGTGGACCATGGACCTGAAGGTCAAGTTTGAGTACATTACCCAGAAGATTCTGCAGTTGGTGGGCGTCTTTATGCTTCGCGAGAAGACAAAAGCTGCTACTGCACAGGCTGCTGCTATGACGACCATCAAAACCACGACGAGTGCTCCTGCCACGGCAGCACAGAAAGCGGCTACTGCTACAGCAGCAGAAGTAAAGAAAGAGGCTGGTGCAAATGACAGAAGTGCTGCCTCGTCGATTGAGCGGGATTACGCGGCGCTGAAGGTTCAAATGCAAACCAAACTGAACGAGTTACAGCAAAAGCAAGGAGGATCTTCAGCTGGCGCGACGACAACTGCGGCCTTAGCGGCTACTTACAAACGTCCGTTGCAAGTGCAGATTCCTGCCAGTTCAAAGAAACCTCGAGTCGGCAACTCTACTACAAGTTTGCCAGCTGCACCGACGATCTCAACTGTCGTAAAGCCACGGCCAGCAACGCCACCAATTTCTCCTCGCGTAGCTCAGCAATTTTACGACTTCGATATGTCTCCTCGAAACTGCACAGAGGCTGAGGACAAAATGTATCTGCCCACGAAGGCGATCGCAAAGATCATGCACGAGGCGCTACCTGGAGGAGCAAATGTCGGAGCGTCAACGCCGATGAAGTCAAGCAAAGTCGTAGCAGACAACCAGGAGCCGATCCAGATCAGTGAGGACGCAGTCACCTTCATGCAAGAGTGTGTGACGGAATTCCTGCTCTACTTCACGAGCGAGGCGCGCGATCAGTCGATCTTAGAGAATCGTAGAACGAAGAAGGGCCTCGGTCTATCCATCTCCGGGGCCAATGTCATAGATGGGATGGAAAACCTGGGGCTCTCTTCATACGCTCGGGTGCTGGCCGTTTGCAACGAAAAGACCAAACTCATGCAAGATACGATCGCACAGAGGAAGTGGGAGCGCAAGAAGCAGATCAGGCAGCGGGCTCTACAGGAAGCCGCGGCTGCTGCCGCTGCGCGTGCCAAAGCGGTTGGCACTTTACCCAATGCGACTGCTATGTATCCTAGACCAAATGGGGGCACCGTTCAACCCGCAGCTGTGTCATTAGTAGGTCGTTCTGATGTGAGTCCCAGCGCAGTAAAACTGCAGCAACCGATTGGTGTCAAGACATTTGCGTTAACTGGGGCGTCGATGGCAACAAAGGCAGCCGTACCAATAGCAAAACCAGTTACAGCAACAGCAACGGCAAGACCAGTACAGGCGACTGCAATGGCAAGGCCAGTGGCTGGTGCAACTAGTGCTGTTGCGAGAACGACTACAGCGGTAGCACCACCTGCAGCTCAGCCAGCCACTACGAAAGCTTTGGCTGCCCCAACAGTGGCTAAAACTACACCAGCTACGAAATGAACGGCATCTCCTGGCGAGAACTTGACTATTTTTCATGTTTGTGGTCTTAACTGTGTGGTCTCTACATCCTGTTTGGGGGCTTCCCGACCCAGACACTCGTCTGGTTGAATTCCAACCTCAATGGAAATACTGCACTCACGAACGGTGGGGCTGGGTTCCTAGTGAGTGGGGCCGGTAGTTGATATTCACAAAGTTGTCTTTACAGGTTCATCTCACAGATTCTTCTCGTACTGTTGCGAGATCTGGGACCGCATTTCCCAAGACGACGGCGCCTTGAAGTATCGTAGCATGTCCGCCTCGGCGGGTTGCGCCGTTGTAGAGGCTGGCAAGGCGGCGGGCGGCGCGATACTCGACTCCACAATGGTGCGCAGCTGCAACGTCTTGGACGAGAACACCGAGAAGTAAATCGTGATCCGCGTACGCAGACGCTTCTGGCGGCTCCGACGACCAAGAGGCTCTTCTTCCGGTTCTTCTGGAGACGCTGCTGCTTCGTCGTCATCCAGTTCCTCTTCTTCGTCATTGTCGACTGCTTCCAGTTCATTATTATCAGGCCAGCGCATGAATTGCACCGCCACAGCGCTACCGTTCGAGTCGCCAATGTCTCGCACACGCCACGCGCGATAAGCGACAAGCGAGCGCTTCCGAGACCATCCAAAGGGGAAATAGTCCTGCGGAACGACCACCGTCGGCTCTTTCTGGTCCAGTTGCAACAGGAAGACTGCGTCGGCCGACACCAAACTGTTGGGCAGTGTCAGCGTCATCGTCGTGTCCGTTTCCGTGATGTGAAACACCTGAGTCGTGTGTGCGTGAATCGTTCGCGCCAGCCACGACAACGAGGATGCAGCTGACGCCGACCGAACCGAGGCTACGCGTTGCGGTGGCTGGAGATGGTCATCGATGTCTCCCTGGCGGTTCCACTCGCCGGTTAAACCACTTGCTCCCGTTAGAGCAGCCTTCCTAAGCGAAGCCGCGACTTCTAAGTCTTGCGGCGAGGGTACTGCATCCTGTATGGCCTGATAATAGTCGGCAAAGACACTCATGTACGGGAGCGGACGTAAAGCGCCCTCTTCCTTGTCTCCTGCCTGCTGCTGGTCGTCGTCGTCCAGCACCACCCACCACGGCTCCTGCATCAGCCACAACTCGCAACTCTTTAGCATTTCGTACAGATCCCACTCGCCTTCGTCCGCCGACTCGGCATCTCCCCACGACTTGTGCATACGACGCGGAAGTTTGGCTACTTGAGTCTCCACAGCGTCGTTCAACAGATCTACTAGCTGCGCGTAAGCTGCCAGCACGCCGCGTCCTGCCTGCGCGCAATCGTGCATTTTCTGCCGCATATCCTCCAGCAGACCAGCAGATACTAACGCCGTGCAGACCGTGATGAGGTTCGAGCACAAGTACAGGAGCTTCGGGTTGCTCAGAGGGATCTGAACAAGCGTATACTTCTTGCATTGCGCAGTGGGGCCTGCGGTCGGCATCGGCGGGGTGATCATATCAAAGGAATGGCGATACACTTTCGGATTGGCCTCCTTCTGCTTGGCTGCAACTTCTTCGAAGCGATGGATGCGCTTCACGATCGTAAATGCCAGCTGAAGAATACGCGCACGACGGTAGAGCTCGCTGTCAGTGGGGACTGGCGCCACCACAACAGGCGGCAAGCCTGGAACACCACCGGAAGACGGCGATGGCGCGAAGTGGATCTTTTCGGAAGCCTCGATTGCAGCAGTGATCGCCTTGTCCGAGTCGGTGGAGCGATTGCGCTTTCGGTTCAAGTAGCTGTCGGGCGACGAGTTCGGAGACATCATCATCAGAGGAACACCGCCACCTTCTGGGATCATACCTTGCAAGCTGCTTGACCAGGTGTCACGACGAGCATACGGGTACGGTCGGGCGGAGGCGTACGCGTGCTGGTGCAATGCAGCGGCCGTCAGTCGCGTCGTGTGAACAGGGGGCTCCTAATCCAGACGAAGACGACGTGGAAGCCGATGATGATCGTGTTGACACGAACGGAGTGTGGTTCTCCAGTCGAAGCTGCATCATGCCGGTAATGGGAGTAAGCACAGGAACTGGTCTCTGCTGTTGGCGAGGCAAATTCATCGAGTGGGATACAGGCATGGGAAGTGCTGCAAGGGACGACCGCCTGTTGTGGAACGTTCGGCTGCCTCCTTTAGTCACATGAGATCCCGGAGTTCCGTTGAGGAAAGTGCCTACTCCAGGCAGAGGCGGCGTGGAAACTTGTCCTTCTTGGAAACCTTCAAAGTGAGGCGGGTGGGTCGCCGACATTGACAGTCTCTGTGGGTGTTGTTGGAGCGACTGCTGTTGTTGCTGTATGGTCGGAAACGAAATTGTCGAAAAGTAGTCCGTCTTCAGCGAAGCAGAGCGGGTCAATCGCTTGCGCTCCCGTCTCGCTGGGTCTCGCTGCAGACTGGGTCGTGTCATAAAGCCTGTTGGGGGCTGTCGCTGTTGAGCGGCGACGAACATGGCAGCAGCATCGGTGGCAGCCGCGTTCGTATTCGAGTTTCCGAGGAATTCATCGATGCTTCGCACGCTCTGTGCAGGTCCTGGTGGCGAGGTAACTCCCGAATCCCCGGTACAATGCCAGGGATTCCCATCACCGGTGTGTTGGCTGCGTTTGCCTTCGCAAGTGCAGCTTGTGCCTGCGGGGATCGGAATGTCTTTCTGGCCTTGCGACTTGAGGAAATGCGAAACGGAGGCGACGCCATCGCCGCCACACACGTGAGGGTGTTGGCGTTCCCCGACGTGCTCGCGTCAAAGACGTAGATTTTGAACACGTGCAAGTTCTTGCAGTTGAGTCGCGACGACTGCCAGCCATAGTGCCACGACTGTCGATTGCCGTTGAGTAGGAAGCAAGTGCTGTTGGAACTGCCGGTCGCTGCGGAAGGAACTGGAGTGCCCCGAAACCAACGTCCGAAGGGCTGGTCGGGCATCTTGACGTCGTCGAAAAGCTCCTGCCGAGGGTAGTCGTGTCCCACTTGCAGACTGGCCTTACCGAGACTAGTGTCCACCGTAGCTGCCATGGCTTTTGCCGTCGCTGGCTGCTGCTTGGCCACTTCTTCGAAACGTCCCAACACCAGTTGACAATTGGTCAGGAAACACTCGACCACCAGCCCCGACCCGCAGAAACTCTTTGGGTTGTGGCCTCCACAGCAATGCGGGAAGCATCGCAAATTCTGCCATATAATAAAAGAGTTATATTAAAAAAAAAACTTTAACCCCCAACAACGAACTGCAGTATCCCCTTACCTTGTGTCCACTGGCCTTGTTGCTTCTGCTCAAATAAGACATGCATAAACCCCAATGAGACTAAACTCTTATCCTCTTATTCACAGTCCAGCCGTTGGAACGCACCGCAAGTACTCGCGGCTGAAGAGCTCCTTGTCGCACTGGTTGTGCACAAAGCGGCAGACGTCGGGCGCGGCCGTCTCGGAGGCGCCGTCCGACATGCTCTCGGAGCTGGAGCTGTCCACACGGTAGGCGCCGAACGCGCCCCACTGGTCCATGAGGCTGCAGGATCTCGACCGGTTCGAGAAGTGGCTCGGAGCCGCCCACCGCTCCGGATCGATGCGAATAAATTCCCTGTGTCGGAGAGGCACGTGCAGACGACGGAAAGCGGCCTGGCTTTGAAACGAAATGAAGGTCCCACCATCTGGTTTATTAGCCAATAAGATGGGTGATCGGCAATGCACTTGGCTTTAGTATGGTGTTGCATACGAGCTCTATCACGTTGCAAGTTACTGCCGATGGAGGAAGAACGATGACATGTTGGCGCCGAGCATGGCGTACCTTCAGTCTACTACAGCAGTAAAGCAGGGCAGTGGCGCACTGGCAGTGCGATGCTGCGGTCTGATCGCTTCGGTCCACCCCAACAATTGCGGTGGCCTGGCTATGAAGAGGGGGACCTTCTGACGGCTTAAGTCAGTGGATCCCTTAACTTTTTTCAAGTTCATGAAAACACTGTCGGCGCTTTACGTGTTGAATACATGGAACCTCAGGGTGTTCGGCTTGAAATGACTGGAGAGAAAATAATTAGAGGTGCAAGAGGAGGGTTTACATCTGAAACCGGCAGATAAAGATTCAATGGACCCCACTTGGAAACGAAAAAGAACGACTTGTTGCTATTCAGGAGATGCACAAAGTAGTTTGATTGCTTTTACGTTGAGTGGTCAGGTGAGGGCTCTTTACGAAAGTCTTCAGCTCTTGCAACCGCGAATACACTTTCTAAGGATGAGGAAGCTGCAGAAAAGGTATGCAGAAAACAATCTCTTGTATCAACAGAACGTCGTACGGTAGCACCATTCCAATGTTGTCAACGCACTCTGTGATACGAGCGTTTGCAGCTGTTGTGTCTTCTTCGCCATAATGTCCCTGTGCAAGACTGGCAATGTACTGATCTCCTTGGGAGACCAGGATCAGGGCAACAAATCCCAACTGCCGACTTGAGTGCAAGGTGGTCCCTCTCGATCCGACAATGGCCTCGTTCGCGGAAGCCTCGCTGCCAATCGATGAGAGCAGTTGAAGGCGGCAGACAGGGAAATTCATCGCGCGTGGTCCCGGCAAGTGAGTCCATTTCGCGTTCGTCGTCGCACCGCCCGCCCGGGCAAAAATTGGCAGAGCTTTCGAGCAGATTTCCACCGAGCGACACGCCGGCGAAGACGCCGAGCTTGCTGCTGCATGCAGCAATGCATCGCGTGCTCGCGGATTGCAAATCGAGGCGCTGACAGGAGCAGAAACCTGCCTGCGCCACCCAACCGGTTTTGCGTCGACACGCCACTCGCTCTATGTTTGGCCGACTTGTGCGATCGCAGACCCACGTCAGAGTTGAAGGCAACTTCAACAATCGAGGCGTCCGCGTAGGTCTCGCCTTGCCGATCTCCTCATCATGGACACATTTCGGCGCCAACCTAGTGGCGAAGCCCCATTTATCAGCCGAGCTTCGACGCGTCGAGCTCTAGGAGCGTCTGGTAGTATTGCGGATGCCTCCCAATACTTCTCGATCGAAACGCGACTGGAGCTCAAGACGAGGGTCACCAAGCTGCAGTCTCAGCTGCACCAGCTGCTGGTGCAATCCAAGTTAGCCTGGATGCGCAGCTTCACGGAGCCTCGGACGGCTGCTTCTGCTGCTGCTGTCTCGCAGCTGGTGAAGTTGGGCGAGGTACTCATGACCAAGCTGTCTCGAGCCTTCGACTTGGCTGCAGGGACAGTCACTGCCCCGCTGCCGGAGTACCAGGCTCTAGTATCGGAGGTGGAGGCTAAGATGGCTACGTTTCAGCATCTCATCGCGAGTATGGCACAAGGCAACTTTCCGCAGCCAGAAGGAGATCTACGTGAGGAGGAAGACGACAACAGTGCTATCGAAGCTGAAGAGGAAGAAGAAGAGGAAAAGGTAACGTACCTCCACCGCCCGATTCACGTCGATCTGCCGTCCATGCAGACGTACTGCAAACACGTAGCACCCCGTACTCCTCGTACCTCCCGCCAAGGCAAAGTTGTCGCCGTCGAAGACCTGACCAGCTCAACCGCAACAAAAAGCACGTTCACCCACCCTATATATTTAATACACAACTTCCCCATCCTCCATTTCATGATCCAAACCTTGCTACACCATTAGTGTCCAACACCATGTAGCTGCTGCTGGGACGCCTGGAACAGTTTTCGCTTCGTCTTGGCCAGTTTGTGCATCTCGACCGTGTTCTTACGCAATGCATCCAAAATGAAATACGATCGCGCAGGGTCCAAAGCGGCCACTTTCTCGCCCAGCTCACGTCGATGACTCGCCAGCTCTTCTCGCTTCAGCGCCAGAGCGGATATCGAGGTCCCGTTATCGCTCGTGTAGGGATTGGTCACTGACAAGTCTGATGTCTGCTGCGTTTGGAGTGCTTCCTCTCGATTGCGGACTCGCGAAAAGGCATCCTCAATGGCACCCAGTTCTAGCGTCTGCATGCGAACAACTTCCAGCAGCGCATACTCCATACAGTCCGCATCGTTTTTAGTGTTGAGTGACACCGCACTGAACACGTCGGACGCGCGCTCGTCGAACGCTCGCGTCTCCATATCGTCGTCCTCGTCCGCTTGGAGGGATCGAACGTCTTGCGACTCAGCAAGACGTTGCCTGCGACGTCGGGCGTGGCTTTGGTCTAGTTTGTTCATTTCGTTCAGCAGTTCACACATTCGGTGCAAGTGCGTGGACTGCTGGCGTGCAGCACGAGAGAGCTGGCTGCCCTTCTGCGCTGCCGACTGGTATGAGCGCACCACGTCAATATATTTACGGCGGCGCTCGATGCCCGCTCTTGTGGCTGCGTCAGCTTCGTCCGCTTCGGAAAAGCTTGTGGACAGCTCAGTCTCCGGGTCCTCGGGCAGTCCAGACGCACCAGTCTTGGTGCCAATGCCCGATAGAGCTGTTCCAGTGGAGGTAACAAGCTTCGCTGCGCTTGAGGTGATTGCCGACACGGCCCCCACGCACTCCAACTACTGCTACGTTTGGTCAGACCCGACCCTTTCCCAACTGACGGTGGGCTACTAACAGAAGGTGGAGGAGAGTTTTGACTCTCTGCGTCGTTGTCGAACGTGTCTTCATCTACCGAGTAGATCGTCGCCATCCACGCTGCTGTAGTAGTTTGACGTCGCACGACGCAGACTTTCGAGCTCTTCGGTGGTCGACAGGAGGAAAGCTCGCACCTCCTCCGTCGTGGCAAGATGCGGCTGTCGAAGCACTCCTCGCACAAAAGCCTGCAGAAGTCGCATCCGCTCACCCACAAACTCCTTCTCCTTGTTAAAGAAGAGTTGCTTGCCTGGTACACACGGCACCAGTTCAAATGGGAACTGCCGCTGCAGTTCTCTCTGCAGCCACACAAAGTCGCTGTACCTTCGATACACTTTGACCGACGAGCTCGGCTCTTCTACTTGTCGTAGCCTCGTCCACGTCTTCGCCGCTTGGTACGGATCGATCGCTTGCGCTCCTTTAGTCGTGTCACTAGCGATACTAATCACTGCGTACCTCGTATACGGCAACAGCCACGAGCCAACTGTCGTGGGCTCACACACCAGCACTACAAGTTTGCTGGGGTCGTGTCGTCCTGCATGGAGCGACAGTTGAGCTCGGACGCAGTCTACCTGCTGCTGCAATTGCTCCGCCTTGGAGTGCAGCTCTTTGGCCACCGCCGCCGCACTGGACGCGTCGTGCTGCACGCGAGCCAATTGGGCCGCGTCGCTCTGCAGCTGACGCTTCAGGGTCTCCGTCTCGGCCTGCAGCGCCTCCGCCTGCTGAGACGCCACCAGCGCTCGGTGTCTGGCCTCCTCCGCCAGCTCCTGCGCGCGCTTCTTCTCCTGCTCGTTGATCTCCACCTGCTTGACCAGGAACATGGCCCTCTGAGAGGCCTGCACGCTCTCTCGTTGAGCTGTACGCGCGTGCTCTTCGGCCTCTTTCGCCAGTTGCTCCTTCTCGCGGACCTGGGTCGTCCACAACTCGCGTAACCTCTGTAACTGGGTCTGCGTCTGCTGCTCCATCTCCTGGCGGGCGCGCACCAGCTCGTAGTTCTTCGGGAGCGCCTTGGCGCCCTGCAGTGCGTCGAAGCGGGTCTCTCTGCGGCATGTAGGGCACTCCAGCACAGCCACCTCGCCGCTAGAGGAGATGGAATGGGCCCCCAGCCGTCGAGACAGCTCTGCAGGATACAAAATGTTGGAGGTAAGAAGAGTTACAGGAGCGTTACGTTTGATCCTGCACCGCACCTGGCAGAAGGTGTGGCCGCAGCCCAGCAGCCGCGGGATACGCTCTTCATCGTCGTAAGGTTCGTTGCACAGCTCGCACTCGACGCTGTTGTCCACCATCTCCAGCCACAGCCGCGCCGTGGGCTCGTCCGCTTCCTCGACGTTCATCGGCTCCGAGGGTACGCAGCTTCTTCACAAATCGGAAATGACAGAAAACGAATGTGTGAATTTGCGTAACCTCTGATTTGTCACTTCAACTCGAAGGCAACATCGCAGGCAACATCGCTTGCCTGCAAGAGTTCTGAGTGTCAAGATAATAGGGGAGCGCGCTAACAAGGTATTCTCATCGACAAATTCTCTCTCTGGGCATGCTTGTAGCTGAATACGTGTGATCCAGCAACCTTTAATGAGTTTTGCTCAACCGCCGCTTCATTTTCGTTTTACAGTATTATGCTGCCAAGCTTCCTGAGCGATCGGGGAGGACTGCTGTCTATGTCGCCTGGCCCATTGATAGGCAGCACGTTGGTGATTGCCGTGCTCTGGATCATGCACCAAGGTCGGGGGCGTCAACTGAGCTGGACAAGTCGACCGCTGCCACCTCATGGGTATCACCTCTCCCCAGCCACCTCTAGTCGGATGCCCGTACGGGTCGCACTAGTTGCTGGCCTCAGTGAAGGCACTTCCGAGTTCCACGAGTGGGTATTGGCCACGACCACGAGGTTCCATGGCAAGCCGTGGCTGCTGCATACTCCAAATGGATCGGACGTGCTAGTGCTGAGCTCACCTCAAGCGTTCGAAAACGTGCAGCGGACGTTTGTCTCGCAGTTTGAGAAGGCCGAGCAGCAAGTTGAAGGACTGGGCTTTGATGTACATGGCGATGTTAATGCAGCATCTAGCGGAAGCTTACGGCCTTCTATTCAGGCGCAACGAATACTAGCATCGAGTGTGTTGACTTCCCCGTGTTTCGTCGAATGGCGTCGGAGCTGGTTGCAAAACATACCGAAAAGCTGGTGGAGATACTCAAGAAGAAGAGGGGAGACGTGTTGGGATGTGGACAAGTTGATGCGCCAATTCTCCTTGGAGGTGTTCGCTGAGTTGGGCTTCGGCTTGCAGCTCGGTTCTGTTGGAAACGAGTCGAGCGCGTTCGAGAAAGCTGTTGACGACGTTAAAACCTGCGCAGCTAAGCGATCCAAACGCGCTGCGGCTGTGTGGAAGATGGAGCGGATGTTTCATTTCGGCGACGAGGCTGTATTGCGTTGCAGCTTGGAAACAGTTCGTAAAACGACATCAGCAGTCGTCGAGACGAAGATGAAAATGAAACAATCAGGATCGGATGGACGCGCACGTGCCGTGGATATGATAGACCTCCTTCTGCAGCGAAAGTCAAATAGCAAGAGCTCCAAGGACCCCGAGTTCCTAGCAAAATTTGTGCTTGGTATCGTCGTAGCAGCGAGAGATGCGATGGCCAACTCTTTGAGCAAGTGTCTGCAGTGTCTTGCTCGATATCCTGAAGAACAAGAAAAGCTGTTTCTAGAAGAACCGACTAGAGAAGGGCAGAGTTTGGTGTATCTGGACGCGGTGGTGAAGGAGACACTGCGGTTGTTCCCAGCCAAGCCCTTCATCCGCCGACGCGCAAAATTTGACGTCGTACTAAGCGACGGCACGTTCGTCGCCGCCGGAACGGAGATCGCTATGGATTTGTTCGGGATGGCTCGGCAGGAGCCTGTGTGGGGTCCTGGCAGCGCAGAGTTCCGTCCGCAGCGGTGGATTGATCCCAGAACCGGCAAACTTCGTCCTGCATCGAGCTACAAATTCAACGCGTTCCTCGGAGGGCCTCGAGTGTGTTTGGGTGAAGACTTGGCCGTGACGGGAATGAAAACCGTGATTGCAGGAATGATAAACGAAGTTCAAATTGATCTCTGCAAGGGCAGCGATTCGGGCAAAGATTCATCAATTGACAGCGGGGAAGCCATCTTCCGGTTCCATCGACGTGGTCTCTGCCCACCAGGACACTGTAGCTGAAAGTAGACCACAGGAAGAATTTTGGGGTCTTTACAGCGTCTTCGCAGGGATTGCTGTAAGAAGAACCGCAAACCACTGCTGACCAGGAACAACTTGCCTATCCTTGACGTCTTCGTGGCAAGTTTTTCCACTCTTTAAACCGCACTGTTGCAATGATGATTACAGCCTGAAGTGTTGCCGCTGTTCGTCTTCCCTGGGGTCACAGAGATCGACATCCCAGACTGCTCTAATATCGACGAAGAGACATTGATTCGAGCGTTGAAGGAGTGTGCAGTGCATAGCTCCAGTCTCACCATTCTGCGGCTGGGATTATGCGGGCGCTGCATCTCGGACAGCGTCATCCAAGAGCTAGGCGACTCGCTGAAGTCGGTGGAGCAGCTGCAGGTGCAAGGTTGCTATCGACTGTCGGACGCCGGCTGCGAGGCTTTGGTGCGGCGCTGTGCGCCGTCTCTAGACTCGTTCGAGATCTCGTGCAACCAACGGACCACCAAAACGTCGATCGACTACTTTTGTGAACTGCAGGGCTTGCATTCGCTGACACTGTCCGAGTGCCCGCAGCTTGAAGACGCCAGCTTGGAGTCGCTGAAGAGCATGAAGAACCTGCGGAAGCTGCACCTGAACCAAATGGAGCGACTGTCGGACGACTTCATCGTTGATCTTGCACGTAGTCTGCCCGACTTGCAGGAGTTTTCTGTTGCGCGCTGCTCGCAACTCGGCAACAAGGCGGTGGAGGGGATTTTGGAGGCTTGCCGTGGGTTGAAGGTGCTCGATGTGTCGGACTTGCATCAAATTACTGACGACTGCTTCGAAGCCGTTCGGACATATCGCCATGCCCTTCGTCGCGTCTCCATGAGATGCTGTTTGGGTTTGACTGATGTTGCTCTCCAACACATAGCCTTTTGGATCGAATAAGTATCTGGAGACTCTCGAGATGTCCAGTGTTTCGGTCCGTCGTTGCATTTTCGCTGTCAATTGTGTGTGCTGCTCATTGCATTTGTTCTACTGCACAGCAAGCTACAGACGAGTCGATGATGGCGTTGAAGGAGTTCTGCTCAACTGGCCCGAAGACGCTTGACATTTCGTTCTGCCGCGGAATTTCCGAGGACGCCGTGGGGATTCTGACAGATGAATCAGAGAAGCTCAACTCGCTGGTGCTGTGGGGCTGCACACAGGTTTGTTATGTGGATTGCAATTGCCTGAAGTATGACGTAGATTGATCCTGTTGTGTTGTCGATGTAGATCACTGCGCGCTTCCTCACGTGTCATTTACAAGACGATCTGATGGTTACCGGCCAACCTTTGCTGACTGGTCTCTCGATTCGCTATTAGCTGAAAACAGAAAGGTTTGCTCTGATGAGCTCTCTGATGAGCTTGCGAGGGTTTAACTGCGCCTTGTCTTGTGGCGGTTTAGTTAAAGCGTTTGCGCCGATTTCGAAGATAGCATGGCCCTCGACTTCCCAATTGTACCGTCGAAATTCACGGCTGAGCTCACTTCACGGCAACTTGTTGTAAGGCGAGGAAGCACAAGCCGTGGAGGCTCGACTTGATCAGCAGAAGGCAAGAATGCAAGAAGGCAAGGTGAGAAGGCAAGGCGAGAAGGTATGGGCAACACTGCTGCCCGCAGCAGAGGATCTTCATTTGCTTACTACTCGTTCGTGCGCATGTGCCATTTATTGCTTTGGTCGTGGCAGGAGAGCGGCCGGTAAGTCTTTCGCGTTGCGGTCGAGGAACTTCAGCACCCATCCTTTCGAGCCGTTGAACTTGCCCCCACCACACCCGCTGCAGCGTCTTCTTCGTCCTGGAGTTCTTTTGCCCTGGAGCCGATCCACCCACGTTTGACCGCCTTCTTCAGGAGAAACTTTGCCTTGATCTCCTTCACCAGCAGCGCCTCCACCTTCTTCGTCACTGACCGTGGGCGACCTCCATCCAGATGTTTCCTTGACGCTTTGGCGGCCTTGATCTTCCCATTCTTCTTCATCCACGATTTCACCAAGGACGAGTTCAACTGCCAGCTCCTGACCCTGCTGTAGTAGTCGATAGTCTCCTTGACGCTCTTGGTCGCCTCGACTACCGCAAGGACACGCTTCTTTTCCTCCATTGTGTGTGAACTCCTGCAACGGACTGAAGGGGTTGACGGTGGTGAGGTCGACCGTGTCTGCGATCGCAGCTCTCCGCGGCCTGCGGCCTGTACTGGCAGGAGGGACGGCGGTGGTCTCCATTTGCCTCCTCCACCGGCGCAACTGTTTGGTAAATGCAGGGCGCCATTCCACTCCGCGCCAGAGCTTCCTTGCCAGAGTTGCAGCTGCCTCACCGCCGAACCGGTAGCCACAGCGGCGAGACCATCGAACGGAGGTGGACTGCCTCCCCGGCGAAAAGGATTTTCAAAATAATCTTTTAAAACATCCTTTTAAAAACTGCTTTTTAAAATCCCTTTTAAAAGTGGAAGGTGATTGCTCAACGCTTTGAGCGGCGCTTGGTGGCGGAATGCAGCGCTCGATGGAACCAACTCCAAGATTCTGGGGTGACCACCAAGCGTCTGTGGAGCGAGGAGGAAGACGACCAAATGAAGGCGCTCGTGGGCAAGTATCACGCTAGTAAGTGGGCAGTGATTGCTTCGTAGCTGCCAGGACGCAATGGCAAGCAGTGCCGTGAACGGTGGGGAATGCGGTCATGTTTGGCTGTGATCATTGGATTGACACATTTGTTTTGGCTCGTAGATGGCACAATCAAGTCAAACCCAACATCAAGAAGGCCCCGTGGACCACGGAGGAAGACGAGAAGATCTTGGCCCTGCAAGCTCGTCATGGTAACCGCTGGGCGATGATCAGCAAGAGGTTAAACGGTCGCACCGACAATGCGGTCAAGAACCATTGGAACTCGTCGTTAAAGGATCCAGCAAAGCAACGCCAAGCTGGCCAAGTAGCGGCAACATATCGGAAGAAGAAGCCAGGAAAGATCACGCCGCGGAAGACAAAGGCGCCTCGCTCTACGAAGAAGCACACTCGCCAATCGGCAGCAAAGCAAAAGTCGATTGTGTTGTCTCTGACAACAGTTTGAGCATAAAGGCCGACCCTGGTGCAGTTGCTGCTGCTGCTGTCGCCTCGGAATACTTTGCCGGTGGGTCTCTCTCACTTGACGCAGTAGATCACCCGGATGTGACTGGAGTTCGGTTTCTGCCTCATCAAGCGGTAATCGACAGCCTTCTGGATCCGCTGGGAATGGGCACGTGTGCACCACGCAGTCTTGAGGCGCCTGCTCAAGCTGACCAAATGACCTTCGCGTACCACATGGCGAGCTGGCGCGAAAGAGACGACAAGTTTTTCGCCGAAGCGTGCAAGTCGGACCCCACATCTCCAGCACAGCCACCGTTTGGACTGGACGAGTTGTTGTACGATTCGCTGCACGTCTTGTGTGGAGATGAGATTGGAACGGCTGCGTTGGCGCTTAGATCCTTGAACGAGTTCGACCGCGTTACGCAGTCTATTCCACCCGTGGACACTTCGAACTTGGCCCCTGCCCCGTATATTCCGCCGGATTTGTCTCCGCTGGACCACGCGGAGGATATGCCGCACCAAGTCAAGGAAGAACCTCCTCCTGAACAGTGCTCGTTCGTGGGGCAAGACTTCGAATCGGTACTTTCGTACGCCGCTGCTTTCTCGGCTCGAAGTGTGTGATGTGGACGTTTAAACGTGTGTAGTTCATCCCTCCGGTTGGGGTTCGAGTCCCTGCGGGGGCTGCCGGGCCGAGGGCCTACAGAAAACATCCAGAAGAAAGGAAATGATCAACTTCACATTCAAACATCCCAATCAAATTCAATCACCATTCAACAGATCAGATTTCAGAATAGCAAATACCCCTCCCCCAACCATAAGCACAACCAGGAAACAAGTTAAGCATCTGAATCAATTCCCTAAACAGTTAATCAATTCAATTTCCTCCTCGTGCCTAGTGTGGGTGGACCGCGTCAATCACGATTCAATTAGTAAACGAGGCGGAACAAGAGCAAAATTCACTCCAATTATCGACTAAGGACGATCCAGTTAGAGACGCCTCGCCGACTTCGTTTCCAGGCAGTGAGGCATTCTGGAGAGCGGTGGCTTCTGCGTTCCAGTCCTACGGGCGCAAAAAGCGTAGAGAGTACACGGCTCGATATCGCGGCAAACTTCGCAGTAAAGACCACACGACCACGAAAACTACATTCAAGAAGATATCGCAAAGCTCGAAGCTCACCGCGATCGGATCCTTACTGGGATTCCAAAAATCGCAGTCGTCGAGTACTATCGCCTCTTTCGGCATGGCTGCAGAATTCCGATGGCAGGCAAACTGAGCGAACGGTTCGAGTTTCTACGAGGGATAATGGCATTAGACATAGTTGCAGGACCAGTCTGCGGCGTGGAAGCAATGGTCGAGGCATGGAAATTGGCAACATTAAGCGCTCAAGACTTGGAAAGCGCCATGGTGAGACTGGATGTTGCTACTCCTGGCTCGAGGAACTGCATGGACCGAGGTGAGAACGAATGGAATCTCTATTCCATGGCGAATTTCGAACTAACTGCTAACAAACCACCCTCCCAAGGGCGGCGAAACTACTAACCGCGAGTTCATGGTAAAATAAATCGGTAATGGACCATCACCGTATCGCCGACAACACTGGAGGACGGTGCAGAAAACTCAGTCGTCGCTGTTACTGTTGCAAAGCACACGGTCACGCGTCGTTAGGCATAGACTTAAGTGACATCAATGCACCTCACTTCGAAAAGAAAAGAAAGCACACGGTCACTGACAACATAATTCGTCACGCATTTCCACATCTCACGAACGGTGAAGAGCCTGGCAAATGGTCGCCACTTACTGCTAAGCTGCTGGGAAATGTTGTTGGTCAATATCCGCACGCAGTTTCACTGGGATGAAACATGCAAACGCATGACAATGCTCGTGTCACAGGTCGATCTGGGATTTTCCAAGGAGCTGAAGGCGACGGAGAAAAAGAGGTTTCCTGCAGGAAGGTCATCACCTCGCTCAGCGCGGCCTCGCCCGAATAGATGCACGTTTAAGTGCCATGGTTTTCTACGGGGCTGCAGCATGCAGTCCCCGAGCGGGTAGGTTTTCCCATCGCTAGATGCTCGAAGACCAGTCCATTCAGAGGCCAGCCATTTGCTCTTCGGCGGCGGTGCGACAACACCAAGCTCCAATAGCTCAAGCGCCGGCAGACTGCCGCCTCGGTCGCGCGCGCTTTAAACCCACCACTCCTCACCCAGGGGCTGGCCTCTCCGACTTCCTCTCGGGGTGGCACCGCCTACGCGCGTCCACGTCCATCGACCTCACTTTACGAGGGCGAGGCTTTAATGTGAATGGACTGATCTTATGCCCCCATGACCTGTACGATTAAGGAAATGGTGGGAGCGATGCTGCAAGTTTTGGGCAATTGGAGAAATGTTGCAAAGGTATTCGGATCACTACTGAAGGTAGACGCGTCGGTGCACAACTTCATTGACCTATAAAAACGAGATTGTCTTTCCTGGGGGCCGCAAGACTCAACAAACTACGAACAGTGCCAGTCAAGTTGTCGTTTTATTTGCGATAAACCCATTCAGCCAAACGGCCACGCTTTGTCGAGCTTGCGGATGAAGTTCCCGTCGTTGAAGGGGGTATCGGCTTTGCCAAACGACACGGAGTTCAGCGCTTGCCGCGCTTCGTCCGTTATTTGAGACCACATGATGAGCCCTTGGAACCCTCCGCTCGTCTCTGTGAGCTGCGTTTCGTGGTCCAACGGCCAAGTGCAAAAGTATTCCACCTTGATAGCGTCGCCCTCGATGTAGTCGCTCGGCACCGGGGCATACTTCCTGTACCCGCTATGGGATGACGCGGCAGCTCCCAGGATGGTCGGATTGTCGATGTCGGGGTTGTCGATCCAGACAATAGCGTGCTCCCAGTCGTGGCGATGGCCCAACCATGGAGATGGCGAGTCCTTGGGGAAGTACCACGAGTACATGATGGCCCAGCGCCCATTGTGCCATGTCGAACGACCGTATACTTGCGAGCCGGTTGGATTACCGCCGCAGCCACTCCTCGGTCCGCCAGTGGGTTTTAATCCGCCACCGGTCTGGCCGAGGCTGTTCACAACGGGATACGCGTCACAACCGCTAGCGATATGAAGTCGGGGCTTGAACTTGACCGCAGCCTTTTCTGAGATCGAGTCGGGGACTTCTTCGTTCCAAGGGACCACCGCGTCGTGATCGATCCACGTTTCGACCCACTCAGCGCTCGCAGAAGCGAAATGCATAACTGCCGTGAAGACGAGCGCGACAAATTTCATCACGACAGTGCTTCTTGTCGACCAGCGAGCTGTGGTTCTTGCGGAGCAAAACGGCGACTGAGACGGATCGGCAGTGTCATAGGTACAGTCATCCTCATCACCAACACTGACAAACACGCATCCGCCGATCTCCTTTGCGATCCCAGCAGGAAATCGGCGCTTCAAAGCCGGTGCGTTCCCACATCGAGATCTCGTACAGCATCGATGAGTCGTAGGACACGATTGCTTCGTGTTGCACGTGGTGCCAGTACGAGGTCATTTCCTTTGCTATTGTAGCTCTGGGGTCACTCGTTTCGACGTTGTCGTGAGATTTGGTCATGAATACATTGAATGCGACTGAAAAAATTCAGTAAAGAAGAACCTTGTCATTTGAGTTCGAACGGCATCCTCACTAGCTGAAGATAATTTCCAATCGTCGTAGTCAGTGTGGTGGAACGACAGGTTGGTCTTCCCGATCCTGTCCTCTCGCACCGAACTAACGCCGCGTGTTGCCCAAGAAAATGCTTCAATCTAAAATACAAGTCCCGAAACCTGAGCCAGGACCACTTTTGATCGCAATCTTCATAGCAGGCGGTCTGCAACTTACCCAAACAGTCTACACTGGCGACGGCTACTATCAAATCTAGACTACTTAGCCATCGGATTTGAGCACTTGGACTACTCGTCCACGTACAAAGTTGGTGTTCTCATGCAATGCAAGACGTTTTTCAACAAGAGTAAATTACAACGATGGCGGGGCTAGAACGCCAGTAGAAGTTGATTAACAATTTTCTTGTCTAAGCAGATTTATCTCATAGCTTCAGATCTTCCTCTGAGGAATACAAATAACCAACTTGTTCGCAGGCCTTGTGCTGTGGGGAAAAGCAGAAGCCGCCAAGTCAATTGAGTTCTGAACATCCAACGCCAAATAGAACGCTAGAATAGTAGATGTCTTTCCCAGCAACCTAGCAACAAGATACGCCGCTTCTCGCGGAGTAGATGCGGTATGGTGTTTTCAGTAATTGCGTATCGAGTCCCTACTCCAAGTTTTGAAACCCGACGTCCCGATCATCACTTCTTCGCCCCACGCTAGTCTATCCACTACGAAAAGGTCGATGGATATTAAGGTCGTGGATCGTGACCTGAGCGCAGAGGAATTGAGGGGCACTAGAATGGGGACGAAAGCAATGAGGAGAACGGGACACTTAGCTGAGAAGAGCGTAGAAGGCTGGTGCATTGTAGCTGGAGGAGGAAACACCAAGAGTGAGGACTCGAAGGAGCAAAGCGGAGGTGAATTCCCCCGCTGAAGCTCTCCTGTCCAATGCCTATACTAGGTCTGGTGAATAAGGAGCTGCGCACAAGAGCGTGGGGATTCATAACCCTTTACAAAGGAGAATCGGCGCATTGGCGCTGTCCAAGTATTCCTCAGATGAGTCATTCCTGTACACTGAACAGCAAAGCTTTGCTTCGAAGCGTTTACAATCATCAAAAAGGATTGCGTCCGAGACAAAGGTTTTTGCTTGCTCTGCATGGTCTTGTTGGGCTTGCTCACCAGCAAATTGTTGCCCTGCGGTGGAAGCACTGAGTGCATACGTGACCGGTCATAAAAGTTCTCAACTCACCATTCCTTGTTTAGCTCGGCTCGCCGAATTGGAGGCCCATATCTCCACTCCTTTCATTAACGTATCAGTAATACGTCCTAGCACGCGGAGCGCTTTCGCCTTTACGTAACTTACAACCATACGAAAATATGACATCCTCTTCTCGACGACACTGCACAGGCTACGACGTTTTGATGTTACACACAAGGTTTTCTCTTGAGTATGGGAAGATGATAAAACCTTGTTCGACAAAAGTTGTTACACAAAATATATTGACCAATCATCGATAAGCCTGCCTTCTCCCAAACCGACAAGATGGTCGTGGTGCTGATCGAGTCCCAAGCACTTATCACCCCCGTTGCGATCTCCTTTCTTTTGTGAGCTGCTGGCAAATTCATCCGTGCTAAAAGGCGTTCTCGTAGAGGTAGACTAGGATTGCTCTGCATGGCCTCAATTTCGGCTTTTAATGCCAGCGTGCGTAGTCGTTCCTTGAATGGGCCCATGATGCCGACATCTAACGGTTGCAGCACGGATGTCGTATACTTGGGCAGCGGGACAACCTCCGTGCCGTATTCTGCCAGTGCTGCTACTGAATCGTCGGAAGCGTGGCATTTTAAATTGTCCAGGTAGAGAGCCAAAGCACCAGGGTATTCTTCAGCAATGAAATCGCCCCAAAACCGTTCCATAAATGCCTTATACCATGTAGCCTTGTCCATCCACGCCTTTGCCTGCACGGCATTCACAGCGCCAGAAGGCAACGTCTTACACTCCTTTTCCACGCTACCTCCGGGGTCGCCTTAAAAATAATGAGGGGCCGAAGTTTTTGTCCGCTGGCTGGCACGACTAGCAGCACGGTGACACGGTAGGAGTGGCTGCGTCCGCAAACTTTAGCCGATTTCTTACGTCTTTTCTCAGTGATGATGAGACCAGCGATGTCATCAAAATATACGCCGGTCTCGTCGGCGTTAAATATAGCACCAGGGGGTATGCGGCTCGAACGGCAGCGCCGGTTTCAGCAGCAAAAAGCTGCTGCTGCTTGCTTAACTGCTCGGATGACAAAATGCTTTTCGTCGGACGGCGGAAGGAGAAACCATAGCGAGCTACCAAACGCAGCACAAGCCGCTGCAAGCTGTAAAACTGTCTTGTTGATAGATATTTTGCAGTCCACTTACCAAAATCCTCGCGTAAAAATGCAATTACATGGCTAGTTTTCCAGCGGAAATCTGCACGGCGCATCTTTTTCACCCACTGGATAACGGCTTCGCTATCCGGAAAAGATTCACCTCGCCCTTGGCCTCCTAGCGTCACCTTGCTTTTCTTGTTCTCAGCTTCACAGGCCGCTTGGAGTTTCACTCGCTGCTTCTTCCAGAAATGTATGCTCTGTGAATGGGTCACGTTGTTGTCTCGCGCGATGGATACAACACTATCACCGCGTGCTAGTTGACGCACAACATCCAGTTTGAACGTGTTCGTGTACACGCGACGTCGCCCGCCGGTTTTTAGCCGTGTCACTTGAGGATCAGGCCCGGATTCGGACTTGTTCTCGTCGCTGGAAGGCAGGCAGAGCAGCTGTCATCTTCAATGTGCCAGGCAAGCAAACGAGCAGCGAAGTCTTCCTCCATTGCTGTCGGGTTCAGGAATGGCAGCAGCTCGCCATCCATTTGACTTGCGTGGTGATTGGCTAAAAGTTATGTATGTTTTCAGCTTTGAGGTTAATCGATGAACCTCGCGTGTAACACCTTTTCGTCTGTAACATCTATCTGTCGTAGCCTGTATGTTCATCTAAGGCCATTTGGAGTCGTTAGCCAACAGAGCTAAATGACACCAATATAACTCACTGAAAAACAAACAAACTGTATGTTCATCAATCATCATTCAACGGAGCTAGGAATTGACGACAATTTTTTTATCTCTGTTATGGAGAAGTTAGGATTGGGCCAAGTCACGTTTGGATTCCACGAACCTAAACAGTACGACCAAGTACAATACGATTGTAGATAGCAAACGGTTTATCCGACTGGTTAGCCAACTTATATTTCCTTCTTACAACCGTATGATATTTGATTTATTATTGATCAGTCATTCACACATGCTGAGTCTCCAGTTTTCAAGTTCACACCAAGAGTCCTAGACTTGTGACCTTCTTGATAAAGAAAAGAAAACTGTTCAGCGGCAAAAATATAAACTAGAGCAGATAGGCGTAGAAGCAAATAGTGTAGTGGTCGACGACCAGCACCAACTTCCTCACTTACGAATTTACTCGACAAACAACTTTAGTAGTAGAATAGAATTTGATTACCTAGTTATGTCGAATTCTCGTAAGTGACTAAACTATAAGGAAGCACATCGAGGTCGGCCAGCGGCTCATTCACGTGGAATCCAGACGCGGTTGTTTCCCGATAATCGCTCATCATGTGCAGCAGGTTCGTTAAATTCCAGCCTGTGTAAGGCTTGAGCGAGTTCCGACTTGTGTATCCGGATATCTTTTGAGTGATCATACATGAGTTGGCAATGGGTCTTGAATGAGTTCTTCACTCCATCCCATCCACTTGTATATCTCGGAAAACAATATCGTTTCGGAGGCGCCAGATAGCATGGAATACAATCGCTGTGTGGACTTGCCACAACAGCAATAGTATTTTCCATTGCGATCTCCATGATCTCCTGGCATCGTTTGATTCCGGAAATAAGAGAAGCGGCCCCACAAAAGCTTTACGCGATGGGGACCTTATGAACTGCCACATTGCCCCGAGGCCTCGACAGGCATAGAAGCAATGTTCCGTCGTTTCAATGGCATTGAACGATGGCCGAACACAATTTTGAATGGTAGGATTTAATTCTACCAGAAAGACAAGGCGCGATCCCATGGTAAGTCCTCCAAAAAAACCGGAATATAACATCGTGAACGACAGGAAGCATGCAGCGGCGCAACCAGACCAGTCTCGATAGACCTGCGTGGATGTCCCTCTGCGGGCATCCCACACTCAGCAAAGGATGGCGTTCTAACGGTGGTATCTGTAGCATAATATCATTCCAGTGGTGGGTCCGCAGGCTTGGGAAGAAGCAGATTCTTCTCTCACCCGCTGCTATTCCATCAAGAGGAATCCCAGAGCAGGGTGGGGTCGGCGGGGCTGTTACACCTGCTAGCTCTCCTGAAGAGGGACTCGGAAGCACGCGGCGGAAGACTTCGTTGAGTTGTCGGTACAGCAGAAATATGTCTTGGTAACGTATCTTGTTTCCAAGCTCACTTCCCAATTCCACACAAATTCCTTCGAAAAATGCAGTAGATGACGGCCAGCGGTGTTCGCTATTCAGGAAGTCGTTCAAACAGAATTTGTTCATTCCCGTAAGCAGTCGGCACAACCGCCGAAATTTGATGGTGCCATATTTTATCGGTTGCGTTACCGCGAGACCTTCCCTGACAGTCCAGACTTGAAACTCTTTGGATCTGTTCCACCATATTGGACTAAAGAGAGCGTATTGCAGGGACTGCATTCGTTTTATGTGTAACGCGCTCCTTCTTGGCCAATTTAAACACTTCCAGGCGCGCATAACTTGGCACCACCATAATGGCAGCCTTGTTTGTCTCCAGGCAGGAGGTGAAGGGAGTTCTTGAAACAAAAATCACTTGACCACCGACGGAAAAATTGTCCATAACGTGCGCTCAGCATCTCGACCAGTGGGTAGTACCAGAGTTCGTCACGGTGATTTTCATGACTACAAATTGCCTGAATAATTTGCTGCAGAAGTGAAAACTTCTGCCGACGGATAACCATTGCAATGTCTGGGATATCGATGCCGTCTTGTTCTCTTAGTCGGATTCCTAGTCCCTTCAGAATTGTACTGATTTCTCCTGGGCTAATCCTGTTGTAGATAACAAATCGGTTCACCATTGTTTGCCACCGTCTCACCAATCGAAGCGGGATTGACACTGTCGTAGTAAAATACCAGATCAAGGACAAAATCACAGTATGAACTATCGGTCGGCGTCCTAGTAGCGTTTGCGCCCTTCCCCTCCAGAGACTAAGACTTTTTCACTCTTTTTGTCCGTTGTTCAGCCAGCATCGTTGATGTATCAAAATTGCCAAACGGAAGTTCCAGGTATCGAACTGTTTCGCCTCGTTGCACTGTTCTAAGCGGGTCGATCTGTGGATCTTTTCGCCTGTTGTTGAGACTCATAATTACACTCTTGGATTCGTTCAGCTTAGCTCAGGAGCCTTCACAGTAGCGTTGGACCTGTTGAAGCTGTGCTTGTAGCTGCCTCTCACCGCGCGAAAACAAAACTGTGTCGTCCGCGAAGAAGGCATCCGTTATCGGTTGACCATCTATTGGGATTCCCAGATCTCCACGAGAACGCAAAATATTCCCCAGGGGTTCTAACGACAGTGCAAACAGAAAGGGGACAATGGATCCCCTTGCTTCACTCCTCTTGTCGGTTGCAATGGGTCCTGTGCCCAGCCGTTAATCATTAAAGAGCACTTGGAATCGAAATACAGCAAGTGTATCCACGACAGGAAATGCGGTCCAAAGCCTTGACGCTTCAACACCTTGAATAGGTATGGGCGGTTGACTCTATCATAGGCTTTAGCAAAATCCAAGAAGGTCGCCAATCCTTCTTGGTTTCGTGAGGAAATTAAATGCTGCATATCTCGTACTAGCATCGATTGTTGATGAATTGATCTTCCTGGAATGAATCCTTTTGATCATGATGGACCAAGCTAGATATCCATGGCCGTAGGCGATTAGCGGGGCTTTCGACAATATTTTCACCGCTACTGGCATAAGAGTTATTGGCCGAAAGTTTCCAGGTTCCGGTCGGTCTCCTTTTTGAACAGCAGGCACACAGACGAGTGGCGTTGGTGGGATAGTAGAATTCCACGACGCAGTTGATATCGGAAGACTTCGATCAGGATCTCGCCAAATAACTTTGGTTCCACTAATAAAATGCTACCGTAAACCCATCCGGGCCAGGCGCCGAATGATGCCGCATTTTAGTGATGGCTGATGCAAATTCGTCGATTGTAAAGTCTTTGTCGAGGGAATATGCTGCGTCTTGAGTGAGTTTCCTGTCGATGCTGTCTAAGAGCTGTTGTTGAGAGTTCATGTCCACGTCTGCTTCATCAGTCCTATAATGTGGGTCTCCAAATATTTTACCCCAGTGCTCCTGATATTCGCCGCAAATTTCAGCCGGATCATTTGATATTGTCCCGTCCTGCTTTTTCACAGATTAAAAGGAGTGCTGTGAAGCTCGAATCGCGGTGGTCGCAAGAAAAACTTAGTGCTTTTCTCAGCCTCGGTAACAGTATGTTCGAAACCTGCTTTCTTTCCAAACGCTTCGCAAGCATCTCTACACTCGTCGTATCGCTGTTTGGCAAAGTAATAATTGATTTCATCATCGTCAGTAGAGTTTTCTCTTGCTATGGCAGCTACACATGGTTCAAGTTGCTCTCGGGCTCGTATGAGATCAGAGTTAGTCGCTGTTCGTAGGGTGCGTTGGCAGCGTTTAAGGAAGAGCTTCATTTTTGCTTCCAGGTCTTCCAAACGATCCCAGGATTGTTCGAGACTCTTAACTCGGGCAGCAATGCCTTTGCTTCTTCGATGATGTCCTCCCGTAGTTCTGGTATGTCAAGTAACCAGTCAGGTAGTCTCCAGAACCCTTTTCCAGTTGGGTGGTGCCACGAAGTGAGGTCTACAAAATCTGCTTGATGGTTGCCACCAAATTCCCATGCAGCGTACCCAGAGTTGTGATAGTACGCCGAGAGTAGTGACTCCGAGAGGAAAATGTAGTCGATTCGATTTTGTCTGAACCGCGGGTCTGAATAAACTCGTTCATGAGGGTGGTGAAGTCGCCAGGCATCCAGCACATTTAACTGAGCCAGCCATCCGCTGAGTGCATTACGGCTTGCATCTGGGCGAGGATGAGACGATATAGCATCCAGCTCGGGGTCCATCGTCAAATTAAAATCTCCACAAACGATATGGATTGCATTTGGCTCGAAATCCACATTCAAGCTTGCGAACAAAGACTTTCTCGATGCGGCATCATTTGGTGCGTATACATTATGCACGTAGAGGGTCGAGTTGTTCCACGGCATTTTTACTAACAGGTACCGATTTGGTATTGTTGCCACTTCAACAATTTCTGCTTCGTTCACACCGAGACATGACCCGTGAATAATTGTCGACATACCACCAGCCCGAGGGTATTCCGTGTGCTGACACTCTCCATTTTGTCCGAAAAAACACGCCCACCAAAACATTGGTGAGTCAAATATGAAAATCGCTGCGCGTGATGCTTGTCACGAAAGCGTGTTTCTTGTATACACGAAATATAAAAGTGCTTGAGGTGCTTCGAAATCAACAAATGTCCTCCATTTTTGACTCCGCGCACATTCCATGACAGTATTTTACACGATTGGCCTATATCTAAGCCTTCCACCATTAGTTGTGCTCTCCCTCCTACTGGGGGTGGTTAGAAGAATCGACACGGAAATTTCTGGAATGCCAGGTAGAGAAACATCATTTCCACGCAATTGGTCCAATTCAGCAAGAATTCCGCTTGATGGAGAAGCAACACGGATAGCGTTAAGAATTTGGCGTCCTGAAGGGGAGCAGAGCACGACCAACAGCGTTGTGTCCGACAACAGATTGACGGTAGCGTGAGGAAGACCAGGATCTCTGACTTCTATCAAATATTTGAGCCAGTCGTGATCTTCGTAAATGAACAGGCATAAGCTGATGACAAGCATATCAAAAGTACTGATGCAGCGTAGAATTTTCCACTGATCTTGTTCAGCGCCAGATAGCTTGCTGAAGACGGATGCTATGTATTCCACATAGCTGGTTCGACTATTGCCGATCGGCACTCCCAGTTCGTGCATCCTTTCGTAAACGACTTGGCGGTGTCATTTTCAGCTTGGGCTGCAAGAATACGGTTCCACATGTGAATATCTGCCTATTCACGTATGCGTTTCCCACCATCAACTAAATCGTGACAAAATGCCATGGTCCACGCTAGTGGTAGCGACAGCATGGACTCAATGATCTTGTCCATATTCTTGGAGTTACGCAGGTGATCAGACACTGGGCGCAGGCGTTGAAGATTCATCACTACTTGGTCCGGATGTACCATTCTTTTAGCTTCTTGCTCAGAAACTAGGAGCGCTTCTTCAATGACGCGGTCTTCGTCTCGAGACGTGTTGACATTGCGCTTTTTAGTTGGCTGCGATTCATCATATGATGCTGTTTCCTCCTTGCGAGCGAGATGGGGCACAACAAGGATTCCCGGCATCATATCTTCTGGGACGGACGGCCTGATCGCTTCGAAGGCGTACTCCAGCTTATCCAATAGGTCGTAAGGGTTTGCGTCGCCGAATGACCCCCAGTTCGCTTGAAACCCGTCTCCAAATGACTGGTCATCTCTTCATCGCTGTCATTTGACTCGGGTGGCTCTGCCAAGCTTGGATCATTCACCTCTAAACCGGTTTGCGCCTCTTGGGGGCCATGATTCCCTTTGAGGTTACTTACAGCTGAGGTGTTGGACATTCCACTAGACTCACCTATATCCGAGTCCGACATGCTCACCGAATCCTCCTCAAAGGTAGGAGGATCTATTGTCGTTTTTTCTTCGTCGTTCAATCTGCGGCAATCTGCACTCACCACTTCTGCAGCAGAAGATGTATTGCTGCCGTTGAGCGGAGTTTCCAGCTCTTCTCCAAGCGGTAGCACCACAGCATACCAGGATTGGCGATACATTGTTGCGCGGACTGGAGGAGGAGAAACGTGGTTCCCACGCGCCACGTACATGTTTCCTCCGAATACGAGTTGATGCGTAACGTAACCGTGAACCTTTAAAAGGCTCGGAGCGTCTTCACTCCCGAAGTAGAACCTCCATGTCGGGGTGGCAACTTCAGTCTCCATATTCACATCCCGCGGAGTAAGGAAGAACGGTCTTGCTCCCAACGCACATAGCGCCAAGAACAGCATATTCGCTTCCTCTGAGAAGTGGATACCAGCAACATCCAAGTAAAACTTCGACATAAAGCTCGATTGGCGTTTAATAGTAAAACGCATTCCCATCAGATCTACCTCTTGGCCGACTAATTTGTCTGCAATTTTAGTAGTTCGCACACGGACGAGAACACCTCCAGATGAAATCTTCTCTACCATCACCACTCCGTGTTGCGACAGAGTCTCCTTCACAACAGCGTTGTGGTTGTCCTTCAGGAAGGACTTTAAAATCACGGGGACTGCAGTGGATGCGCAGAACGTTCCTGTCTCGATGACGACCGCATGGCGCGCCACCGGGGGCGTAAAGGGCCTTTCAGCCGTCACGACCGAGAAATACTCCTGGGGGACGCATCGTTTCGTTCATAAAGCTCAGTTAGTCTCTCAGCTGCTTCATCAGACACTCGTGGTTCTACGAGCACTGTTGTTGCGGAACGGCGCAGGCGCGAGTACTCTTGCGCTCGCAGGTGATCCGCTATTGACAACGCCATGGACACCTTTACGCTTCTCCGAGGGAGGGGTTAGGGTTCGATCAGTTCAGAAGCCTTCCAAACGAAAAATCAGGCAAACAACTTTAGGAAGTGCCAGATTCCTTAGCACGGTGCTCTAGTTTTCTTAACCGGAACACGTTACTGGCAGCACTAATGTTGGATGTGCTCGTGCTCGTTAAGCCGGGAGTGGGTGTGGGGACGCTGTTGGAGGAATGGAGGAAGGTGACTCTCTGTCATCGCGACATGGATACTCAGTTCAGTCGGCGAGATTGTTGACACAGGAGTCGGTGGTTTTGGCATCTCGGAGGACACGCTACGGAATGCTTCGCGCATCTTGCTGATGATAGCAGGAGAAGTAAATGGTCGTCGCTGGGGAGAAGTTGCTGGGGCAACAGCTCATCACACAGGCTTCCGTTATATCCCCCAACCATAAGAACAACCAGGAAGCAAGTTAAGCATCTGAATCACCCCCCACACACACAGAGGCTTCTGTCTACTTTCAGTGGGACTCGTCGAGAAACCGGGTCGTCAGCATCAGATACCGGTCCGGCATGCTGACCAGGCATCGGACAATATCCATTGTATATGGATGAATATCGTTAAATCTCCGACCGTACTAGAACTCACTATCAAAGCTATTGACCAATCAGAGTGTTGCATCCGAGTTTAACGAATCATATCGATATCCACCTCCCTTTTGGCCAATCACAGGGCAGGTACGCTTGTAATGGCTGTCCAGCCGCAGCTCCAACATATCGGGTCGGAGGCCCCCCTCTGTTATTGATATGTCCATACAAATGCCAACTCATTCACATATTTCCTGAATAACACGAAAACTCCGACCTCTCCGACCCAAGATGAGCCTGCGCGACCTCGCACCAATTAGCACGAAACGCGCGCGAGAGCGCAGCGCGCTCGTTCAAGAAGTTCCTAGCTGATGAAGGTGTCACCTGGGAGTATCTCGCCGTGTGCATGGCGCGCGAGAATGCCCTGCTTGTCCTGGAAGCGGTGGTGGACAAGTTCGGCATGTATCTGGCCTTCAAGGAAGGACGCAAGGGTCAGCTCTTGGCCAGGCACTCGGTCATGCAGTACTACCGACAGGCCAAGAACTGGCTGCTGGACCAGTTCTCCCAGATTCGCCAAGCTACAGACAAGGCGCTGCTCAAGAAGGGCCAAGTGCTGGAGCGCTACTGCATGAAGAGAGAGTCTGGGACCTTCGTCAACAAGGCCCCAGCGTGTACCAAGAAGTCGCTCAAGATGATGGTCATGCACCTGTATTCAACTGCTTCCACGGCTTCTGACTACCAAGACGCCGCGCTGCTGTGCTTGCTGTGTTTCCTGTTCGGACGAGCGTCTGACCTCACGCTGCTTCGCAAGGTGAATCTCTCCATCGGCGCCGGGAATATTTTCTTCGTCCGCTTCATCCGCATCAAGACTTCGGAAGAGCAAGGGCTCTCACTCTTCCCCGATGACGACTTCATCACGTGCCCGCTGCTCGCCATCGCCCTTGCCCTCGCGACACAGTCTGCACCGACAGCTTCGCTCTTGAGCCAGCTTCCTGATCAGCACGCGAACGTGCAAGCCACTCTGACTCCGACTGCGCCTCTCATCGACTTGATCGACCACCCCGAAGACGTTGCTTCACTTCAAACCTCCGAAGACGCTGCAGATGGGGAGAAGCTTACCGACGACGCCCCCGGAATCCATAGCTACGTCAACAGAGTCTTGGGGAGAATAGCACAGAAGGCCGGTGTCACGGAACGCTTGACGTCGCACTCCTTCCGTCGTGGAAGAGCTCAGCATGCCAACGGGGCCGGAATGTGCGTGCAATTGATTTTCGACCGAGGCGCGTGGAATATGACAGCGACGAACAAGGCCTTCGCGTATGTTTTCAACACTCCAGCAGAAGGCCACAAGATTGCTCGCGTCTTGAGCAACCGCAAGCCCAGCGCAGAAGTCCCGCTGTTGTCGCTCGACGCCTTCGACTCGGACACGCACCAGAAAATTGACTCCGTTACATCAGCGCTATTCGTCGCTTCGTCTGGGCTTGACACCGCACAGTATAACGTCAACGCACCAGTGCTCGAGACTCTCATGGCGTACCTACTCCGCCACTACCCAGCGTTGAAGGCTCTTTCGGCTGATGGCCCTGCGATCCAGCGTCTGGAGGCTTGTGCTGTCGAGAAAGGCTTCTGTGTCAATGACTTGCTGGCTTGGTCGTCTCACCTGACCTGTGATCCAAAACCCACCGAGGAACAACATACCGGGGCCCCACAAGAAGCATCGACCGATGTTACCAAGCACCCCGTGTTTCTCCATCAAACCGCCTTGATTGAACAATTAATTCAAGTGAACACGACACTCGACGCTCGCTTGACAGTAATGGAGACTAAGCTCTGCAACAAACACGCACGGACACCAACACTGCAGGAAACAAGTGAGGATACAAGTAGCGACAAACAGCCATCCAAGCGACGACGTACCTCTCCAGCTTCGAGCCTCAAAGACACCTGGTTTGCGTGGTACGCTCAAGAGCCGCGAATGTGGAGCTCGACCGACGGCGCTACAAAGCACACTCGGTCCAACGCGAAGTGGCTTGTTGGCTTCATGAAAATCTTCCTGACCGACGGCTTCACGCTTGTTGAAAGCTCACCACGCTATCGAGACGATGTCCTTGGGGTCGGGGCTGCTGCCGAAGTCGCGGTGCTGGAACTTCTTCGTGGTCATGGGATCAAAGCGCGCGGTGGCAACAATGTGTTGAAGTACCTGCGGGGGCTCCACAAGTCTGGTTTGCTCAATGAACACGTCGCTCGCTTCAATCATCTACAACGAGGAGGTCACATCATGGATCCTTCACCGGGACACACGCAAAACATCATCGAGTTAGTGATTGCAGCTTAATTTCATTATCGCACCTTCGCGGCCAGTCGTTCTTGCAGCCGCTTGCCCCTCCGAAATTGAAAGCTCATTCTGCATCTTACACCCGCAACACGTAGCCATGCCTTCACGCAAGCCCTCGAAGAAAGCGGTCAGCTCAAGGCAGGAGTTCAAGGGCCTCTGTATCGCTGTTGGAAAGACGTTCAAGATACGTGTCAGGGATAAGGTTATTCGCCACCTTCGACTTACCTTGAACACGACTGTCGCCTCTGCAAGTCTCCTCCCCGAAGCTCTCGAGGTGATCTTCGCTGCTCTTGCCGATCGGAAGAAGCGCCGCCCCACGCTGGACGATGTGCACGAGTGGCTTGTCCCTCCCGAAGACGCTGGCGTTGACGCGGAGGCTGCAGACGACGAAGGCGCGGTCGACGCTCCAGAAGATGAGTCCCAGCAATACGTGCACAAGCCCATCAACTAGAAGCGTGAGAACCGCATCATGTGCTACCTTGTGGACTGGGAGCCGACTTGGGAGCCTCGATGCCACGTGAATCCCACCGTCGTCGCAGCCTTCGAGAAGGAGCGTTGCCTGCTTGTCCGCAAAGCGTTCATCGACGATGAAGCTGTAGAAGACAACTCGCTCAACGCCTCGGAAGCATAGAATGAATCAATTATAAGAGTTAATACAGAGTGTATTACATGCTTTACAACACTAGATACATCACACTACACTGCGTTGAACACTGAGCTTGACCTCCACATGGAACAGCAAAGTTAACCTCGTCACAGAGTACACACATGAATTTGTATGCGGCATCGAACACAGAGCTTAACCTCCGAATGGGACAGCAATGTTAACCTCAACGCGCGCACACACACACATACACACACACACATGCACACGCACTGTAGCTCATGCCTGGAATCGAACCAGGGCCACCGAGTGTTTTAAGCTCGGGCCCACCCACTGGGCATCATGAGCGGTCGGGACTTGCGCCCGAGAGCGGCAAAATCCCGAATGACAGCTCGGCAGTGAATGCCAGCCACACAGTTTGTGTGGACACGTGGCCACTAAGCCAGCGTATTTACGCTGCCCGTAAGAACAGGCTTTTACGTACCCACTCTTTAGTGGCCCCCGATTTCCGAGACCGAGCATCATTGTCAATTTGCCGGCTGCAGAGCACATGGCTCTGCAGCGCTAAAAATGTATGTTTTAGTTTTTGCCTCTATCTTTGCCCACAGGCCGTTTTAGAGCCTGGGAATCCGCCTGTAAACTCGCCTTTGTATGGCTCTCTTAGGATTCTCAAATCTACATGTGGTTTCAAACCTGCCTTTTTAGACTCTTTTCTGATCGGCTCTTTTCCCTCCGATGTACCGCTTTTCCGGTACGGGTCGGAGAAGGTCGACGGTCGGAGGTTTTACGCTATAGATTGTTGTCGAGACGCTCGACACAATCAATATTGGAACAATGTCAATTTCCTGGGAAAAATTTGCAATGCATCGATCTAATTGTGTATCTTCTCGTTGAAGTGTCTTGTTCAACGAGTTGGCAGAGGCATAAATAACTACGTCTGCGGTCTCGAGGTTCGAGGAAGTGGGAGAGCACGAGCGAGGTTTTTGCAAGACGACGGCGCGCTCCAGCTCACACTTTTGAATCCACACTGCCGCCGCTCAACCTCCACGACAGCCCAGCATCGAACCCCTCCGCTAGCCACGCTACTATCGTAAGCAGCCTCGTCTCGAATCACTCCGCGCAAGCCTGTTCCACCAACGATGTCCATCAGCTCGGCGTTTGCTCCTCACGCCTCCAAACTGTCTTCGAAGACAGTTGTTTCTTACATGTACTGGGATGAGACCGCTGCTGGGCGAGTTTGCAATGCATGCAACAAACTCGTGAAGCAGATGAAGACAGCAGGGTACACCAACCTCATGGGACATCTCGGACTCAAACACGCAAACTACGAAGAAGTGGTCCGCATGTGCATTCGAGAGAAGAAAACGATTCGATGGACATGTTCGTCGATCGGGATGCAATGGCCACCTGCCAGTGGATGAAGATGGTGGGTCAAAAGAACTTTACGTTCGCGGACGTGGACGACGAGATCGTCAGAGCGGCTGTCAAGTTCGAATCCATTAGCTCAAAGACGTTGAAGGCGCGTATGGTCTCCTGCGTAGACCTAATCGAACCTTTTGTCCGCGAAGAGCTAAAGTAACAATTGGCACCAGTAGAAACCAGCGCCATCCATCGACTTCTGCGCTCCCCAGAATATGATTCGATTAATTGTGCTAGTGCTTGTGTCTCCACAGGAACCGGCGTAAAGCGAAGCAAGTCTAAATCGACCCGCCCAGGCACTTCAACGAAAAAACGCACCAAAGCCTCTAGTGTTCGTACACAAAGGTCTGCATCTTCGAGTGGTGTACGGCGAAAACGAGGCAGCAGTCGCGCCTACCATCAGACGCCGCAGATCACCTGGGGAAGTCAAAGCAGCTATCGAAGAGAGATCCAAGTCCAGAGAGGAATATCGCTCGAAGTACATCGATTCGTCTTGGCTTCCTGCTACCTTCACCTAGGTGGAACGACTGTTCTTTGCAGTGAAGTGCATGCTTGGATATATGCGTAAGCGAGTGAGTGCGGAGACGCTCGAGCCAATCCTCTCCTTGAGGATTATTGGGATCTTTGTTGCAAACGAAATCATTTCGGAGGCAGTGCGGGTAGCTTGTGAAGATACCGAAACAAAGACGGAAGAGCACGACAGCTACGAGTAGAAGTTGCTAGTTGCCCTCACGATTCTAACAATATTGGTCGAGGTCGCCACAATCAATATTGTGGAGGACAATGTTTACAATGTAACAATGCCAATGTTTTTTTCGATCCCTGCATGCTGACACCTCTGCTGCGTCGACGATGTGGTCACGTTCTTGACCACGTCCTGGACGCACAAAACCTGTTGCAGGCACCATGAGTATGCACTACGCGATACTGTAACTGGGCGGCCGTAACATCAGTGGTACATGTAGCTGCTGCTACGGGATTGGTAGCATCCGCGACAATGGAGGTGGCTACATCTACCATAGCAGTACCAGGGCCGGCAGTACAAATTGGTAGCAGTGACAGCACTTGCGGCAGCGGACAGGATGGCTACGGCGCCAACAGTGTCAGCAAGAGCGTCGGTGTAGGCGAGAGTAACCCCAGTACACACCAGAGCAGCAGTCACGACGCAACGGAAACGGCGACAACAGGGATTTGGCGGTGACAGCAGACACGGCAGAAGCCACGCGAGGAAGGACACACGGCGGTGGTGACGTCAGTCGACACTCTCAGCGATCCCCGGAGCCAGCACGCACGAAGGAGAGTCGTACGTTGCAGGAGGGCTGGACCGCCTGAAGGGAATCGGAATGGTGCCAGACCTGAGCGAAGCGAGCGGGACGCTAAGTACGGAATTAGCGGCGGAGGCAACGAGTGGCAGCAGAGAAGCAGGCCCGGCCGCTGTGACACATCGGTCGAGGTCGAGGAGGAGAAAGAATACAGCACGCGCGGCTGAGTGGCGGCGTGGAGGATCGAGCATGTCGAGTAGGGGCCAGTGCGTCCCGTAGTCTGCTGGCAGCTGCGAGAGGGCTAGTGCTGGAGCCATCGACGCCCGAGTGGTTAAGTGGGCAACGCTAGCAGTGACTAGCGGGCAGTCAGCGAGCTGTTCGAGGGACTCGACGCGACCGACACACGTAGGAGTACTTGGCAGTGCACGCGTATTGTAGCCGATTATTCAGAGACGAATACAAATAGGTGGTAACGTCAGCAGTGGCGGGGCTACCGGCGCGACTTAGGGCGTCCCCGAGGCGAGGCCAACAGGAGTGCAGACGCTCGTTAACGCCAGGGACCCTAGAGAAGCGGCGAACAGCACTGAGAGCAGCGGCCACCCGGTGTCCGGGGTGAGAGCTGCCACGTTACAATACGAAGAGAAGCACGCTTGTCTTTGTGTCCGTGGTATCTGTGTGCAAGCGCACAATAATTATGCACCGCTGCTTACACAAATATACGTCTCGCTGGTTTCTAGTGGCTACTTCACAGCAATATCTTTCCCTATGGTCCTCGAGAATTCTGGAGGGCACAAAGTGCCAGTATGTTAATTTAAATGAGCGCCACCATGCCCACTTTTTATCAATTGCTCCAGTGCATCTCAAAATCGAGCTTGCCATGGCTCCATTCCCGAATTCACTAGATTGGTCTCCGGCGCGGTGTTGACAGGTGATCATGGCCAGTGAAAGGCATCCAGGTAAAAACAAAAGAACATTTTCAGGCGAACCGATAACTGACGGCGAGAGTGCTTTATTGAGGAATTTCATTGTGGATCGGCAGCGAGAACTTAACGCATGGAATGAAGAACGATGGAGTAGATGTTTGCTGGAAGCCCGCTGTATTAGAGACATGCATAAGAAGGAGGGTATAACGATTAAAAAGAAGAGAGATGAATCGCATTCGTCAGCGACGTTGGCGTGACAAAAACAAAGAGTTGGCAAGTGTCGAGAACTCTAAAACCGGCGATGCAGTTGATGAGCGGATTACAAGACCTGTTAGCAAATCGGTGAAACCTCTAGATGCTGAAAATAATAGGGAGATGGACCCCATTCGTCAGTGGCGTTGGTGTGCCAGAAAAAAGAATTGGCGAGTGTTGAGAGCTCCAAAACCGGCAATGCGGTTGATGGCTGGAATTTAAACCTTGTATGCAACGCTAATGAGAGATACTTAGGCGAGGTGGTGAACCTTTTTCCGCCCAGGGTGTATAGCGGCCTAGGATATGAAGGCAAATCGAAGTACCCCGGAACCGTGACGCCCAGGAATCCAGAAACTCAGGATCCCGGGAATAGTTCCGAGTTGGCGTGTACCTAGTGCAATCCCTAGAGGTTCGATTAACCTCGGGGCACCATCCACCGCTGTCGATTGTTGGGGAAGGTTGTGTACTTGAGCTACTTGGACCGACGTAAATCCAGAAACCCAGAAGTCTAGCAAGCTCCGAGAGACGCCCAGATCGAATATCTAGGAGCTCGGAAATTCAGCAACTCGGGAATCTAGACTCCAATATCCTGGAAGTCGGAAATCCACGTGCAATCCCAATAGAAACACAGTAGTAATAACAAAATTCTGAGTTCCATTTGACTTTTATGCAATTCCTTGTTCTTTAAGACTGAGGAGAGGGCCTCAGTCGATATCAGTTGGCCCTACACTCAGAGAACCGACAAACTCCGAGCGCCCGACGTTACGCGCGCCACCCTTTAGCAGGGACAATCCACTCGCAGGTTTACACTTGTACCGCGCTCCACACAGCAGTCTTCACTCAGGCTTCGGGACTCCGACCGCAGAACCGGAAATCCAGAAACCCAGGAATATGAAATGAGCGAGAGCAAGATCTCCCACCCAACTAACACACGAAATGAGTGGGGATCTGCTCCTCGACGCTGCACGCCCAGGACCCCCACCCAACTGGACTTGACACCGGTGGAGTTCCACGGGCGGCGAGCGGAGGCTGCCGTCAGTGATGCTTGGTTCGCAGCTATAGACAACCTTGACCCACGCACGCTCCAATGTCGGGCGCGTCGATGTGGCGTCTTGTACGGAGGAGCAGTGAAGGCGACAGAGGACACGAAACCCGCGGCGACTTGTGCTTTTCCAGGCAAATAGAAGTCTGTTTAACGTTAAAACATCGCACTTCTAGCAGTATCTTGTACCTAATTCTCTGCAAGGTGGATTTCTTGTACTTAATCTTTGTACAGCTTCTGGCACGGCGCGTCGCCAGCCACTCACTCGGGGGCGACCTTTGGCGGCGGTGCCCATTCGAGCAAAGATCCCAAACGACCCTTAGCGGCGAGTGACCCTTTGGTAAAGATCTCAAAAGATCTCGGGCGACCCTTCGCAGTGGCAATCCAGGAGCTCAGAAACTCAGAAAAGTAAAGTCGACTTCTCAGAATTTCACCTGTGCCTCGTACTTGGAATCGTATACCCGGGTTTCCATTGTCAACTCGGAAACTCGGAGATCCGGGATCGGGCATCCTGGACCTTTGAGTATCTTCGTCATCGGGACTTAACACCGTATGGAACATCATTTCCGGCAATAGGGAATCTCGGGATTATCGGGCCGAATCTCGGGAATAATCGACTGAAACTCGGGATTGCGTAAGACCTCAGGATTAGACTGGGTGTATTGGGCTGTAGCTCCGTTGAGGACATTGTCGGGCTCACGGCAAGACGCTACCGGATACGTTCACGGTAGACATTTGATCACATACATATTGGTCGTGGTAACTTGCCCAAGGGTCGCCAGGCCCGGGACAGAGTGAATTCAGCACTTCCCAGTCCGGACCACCCGACGCCCAACTACTCGTAACCCAACAACAGTCTCATCCTCCACCAATCCACGCCGCACTGGCTCTCCAATATTGACCAGTAGAATGGCGGCTTCCATAATATATTCCACATTCCGAAAATTTAATGAGCGCATCGTGTCAATACGATGCAGGTAGTTCCGCTCGGATCCCACACAATGTGGAGACTGCGAACACAAGCGCACCTGCAAGCTCTAGGATGCAGTAGCGCCAGTGATATCTTTGACAACGGGCTTAGTATCGAAGAACGTGTAAAACGCACCGATGGATTACGGTCCGCTCTAGGTCCACAAGGTTTCGACGAATGCGTATGTGCATCTTGCGACAGACTCGTTCTGCGGCAAAACGCTCGTCAAGTGGATGGTGTTGATACCAGTTACCTACATATGATGAGGAAATCACTTTATATCGACATGTCGGAGCTCCCAAGCAAGCTCGTGGATCATTACCGGGGTCTGACCATCTAGCAGCTATTTGTGATACCTTGATCTTACCTCGAGCAATAAATTGATACACCAGCAAGGACAGCATTCCGCATCCGTGGATGTTTGTTTGTGATGACTGTGGTTGCTGTATTCGGCGTGGAAAGCTTCCTAAGTTTGCTATCGCGAATGGCTTCTTCATCGGCAAATTGCCTGAAACTTTGTGCAAGTTGACATTACCAGAACGATTTATGACGCAACTGTCCACTGTAGTTGCCATGACTAGAGTCATGCGAGGCGGACGCCACCGGTGCATTCGATCGCATTGCATCGCGTTCGATTGCACCCCCAGCCCACCGGTTTATCTACTTCCCGATCGCTAGATGATGTGCATCTTATCACGTTGTGATCGTCGTGCAGGTTCTGGTATTTGCACGTTCTGGCATTATTTTCCAAAATGTTGTCGGCAGAACTGTGATGGTTCGTTACTGACCTATATTCACCATGAACTCGGCGGTTAATAGTTTCGCCGCCCTTGAGAAAACCCCTGGGGAAATGTTTTGTTAGCAGTTAGTTCGGAATTTGCCATGGAATAGAGATTTCATTCGTTTTCCCTGTAGTTCCTCGAGCCAGGAGTAGCAACACAACGGCTAGCGATACAGCCCATGTTTTTATCCGGGGTAGGTCATAAAAACATGGATACAGTCCATGTATCGAAGAAACAGTATAAAACTGGGAATACATTACGTATATATGACCGATGTAGTGATGTATGTTATCCATGTTTTTGACAGAATCTGTCTCAAACATGAAGGGCCCGACAAAGTGAGACTGATGGAAATGCCGAGTCCTCGGAGAACCTTAATTATTTAATGCACTGAACCTAGCATGAAGGGCATGTCGGCGTTGCAGGAGCACTCGCGACTACAGCAATATCTATACAAGTAAACACTAATATGTCGCCAGATCAGCCCACACAATCTTGGACTTAAGAATCGTTCGTGTGTCGTCGTAGTATGCCGCGAATGCTGTCGACGAACTGAATAGCATCGTTAGGAATAGTAGGACTGCATTAGCTTCAACACCACATAACGAGAATTGGTACCGCTTTGTAGCACTCGGTAGCACTTCAGCACAAGCGCGGAGGCTGTTGAGCGAACTGATTCTCGGTCGATACTCGGCAGTCTGTCGGGTAGCGGAAGGAGGAGGGTGTGTGTGTGGACTGGAGCTTCTCGACCAGGAACGACGCAAGGTACCAAAGTGCAGAGAATAACTGTGTGGCTCCTGATTGTAATTAAAAATGTGAAAGAAATTGTGCTTCGTAATAAAGCCGTACGCTGTCCGTCTGTAAATCCGTGGTCTGTCCGTCCGTCATTTTTCCGCCCCTTTACCTGCATCCTACCTATCGTCATTAAATTATATATTGGGTGTGTGGCGAACCGTCTAGAACGTCATGGAACCTACGGTAGCGACTTCGTACTTTAGCGGGAGGCGGGACCTGGCCACTTTCGGACGCACTTTTCAAGTGCAAGCGGCCGGGCCTAGCGAGCGAGGAGCGCGGCGATTCCCGGGGCGGGCAGCGAGCGGACAGCGGCGGCAGTGTTGCGCACACAGACCACCGATAACCCTGCCTTATGAATTGAACCTGTGCTCCCTATTGACGTAGACGTGTATAGAAAACCAAAATAGTATATTTTAGTAAATAAACATCTGAAAACACAGTTGTCATACAAATGTAGTGAAGTTTTGTAGGGTGCGTTATGACATCAAGTTTTTAAGCGTTGTCGTCGGTATTATACGATTTTCTATGTGTCGTTTCCGCAGATTGGTACAACTACACTAGATTGGCTGCGATTTAGGCTGGGAATATATGGTTCACAGTCCAGGTTTTTACATTGATTTGTAGGTCCACCGCATCTAATGTTTTTGCTGTACTGTACGATCTGTCTCGAATATTGAGTATATGTAAGGTTACCCGAATTTCTACCCAGGTTACACGCCAAGAATTAATCTGTTGGGTGGAATGCCTATTGGTTGATGAGCGCTATCACCGGCTATGCGATGGCGTTAGCTGCTTGGGTCGCTCTCTATATACTAGAGCCACTGCTATTCGCCCCCGTGGGAGCTGTAGTTATCAATACCACGACTTGGGAACAGTATTCGCGCCGGGCATGTCGATTTCAAACACGTCATGTGCGATCTTCTGTAGCCTGCAGCAAGTACTGCACGCGTTCAGTACCATCATTTGCAGACAGGTCTATGTTAACGTCTGAATTGGGTCGATTGTCGAACGCACGACGATAGACATTCGTGCTGCCTATGCTGATGCTGATTGCTGTCGTACGACCAGCATGATCACATTTTCCATGCCCACAGACACATCTACATGATGTCGATGCTGGACATGCACTGCACATATGCATTCCGGCTGAAACGAAACAGCCATGCAAAAACCCGCGGTTTATTTGGTCTCTTTTGGCTGTTTCACGCGAGTCCTGGATATTGCCGCGCTCTCGCACTGGCCACACTGGCGTGGAGAACGGCGGAACGTATCGGCAGCTATGTTGATTGGTCAGCAGGTTTGCATGACAGAATGTTTTGCATGCGTGTATACACCGTTACCGCATATGTACCGCATGCTGCAAGCTCATGTATACCGTGTAGGTGGCAGCAGTTGATTGATGGTTACATAGGATGATCGCTGACCCCACGATAACGTTAGACGGTTTTGCATGACACACAGACACGTCTACACGATGTAGAAGCTGGACACGTGCTTCACGTGTGCTCCGCGAAAAAACAAAAAGCCACGGTATCGCCAAGTCGTTAAATAGTGCTCTCTCAACTGCATTACGAGTGTCCTGGACAACGGTTCATGATGTACTAACCTCTTGATTACCGCGGAAATGGTAGGCTATCAGCAGTTGTTAACACGTTTGTATGGAAAAACTACACGTATGTGTGTGACTGAAAGCTACACGAGAGACTACTCATTTCACATGTGTTGCTTCAGTACATGTACTGCATTTGCGTGCTCCTGTGCACGTAACAGTAGTTAGATACCACGACAGTTACACGCAAGTGCTATTGTCGTTGACGGAGACTACTGTCGAAATACATGCATGGCTATAAGTAACATTTTGTGTGCACTTGATCAGAGTTACACTACAATATTTTTGTAGTCTTATCTGCAACAGAAAATTGTATTCAGTTGGGACTGATCTCTGTGGCATGTTGAAGCAGATATCTACACTGTATACACTGCACACACACTTTCCATTTCAAATAGAGCGATGGAGCGTGCGCAGATGTAGCTCCACTCTGAGGATGCAACGGACAATTGGGGTACGTTTAACGTTGTGTTTCTCTGCAAACCTGTGTTCTCACGGGCAGCTCTACGTAGCACTGTCGTGCGCGAGGTCGAGGAAGGGCATCACGATCATGGTGGACGACTCTGCCATCGAGGAGAACGCTGTGCACACGAAGAACATCGTCTACCGCGAGGTCTTCGCCGCTCACCAGAGCTTCTAACTGCGTCAATACATCTCTACCATTGCATTTGAAAACTTTGCTTGCGTCTTCAACATGACCCACAGCTCCATCCCGCTGCCGAGCGACAGCGAAGGCGGCACTGGCGAGTAGTGGAGCGAGATGCAAATCGAGCGGAATGGGTTGCATCGAACCATGTCCTTTCGCCCGCGTGAGCGGGCGACCCCAATGCTAGTGATCTTTAACATAAACCGCGTGTCCATCCGTCTGTCCGTCAGTCACACTTTTCTGGTTGGCTAAAAACCTCAGTACATTGATCTAAACGATAACACACCTAAGTACATCCGGCCGAGCGAAGCGAGGCTATTGGCTTAGGCGCTCCGGAGAACGAAGACTGCGACGCTTTGCAGCGCAGCCAGCTGGCTTGTAAATTGCAAACATGGGACACATGTTAAGAAAACATCTCAATACATACACACAATACGTGATAAAAAAATAGGCTGTAGCTTTTCCGTTCGTGATGTGAAACTGCGAATGTGCTTCTGAGACCTCACAGTTGGCTCACGATTATGGTTCCTTAGAGAAGATCCTCCCTAAATCCGATCATCCAAGATTGCGTTCGTCCGGAATGCTTGGTTGTAGAGACAGTAGAACACTGTTTATTATTTATTCACATGCCCGACGCTGGAACCGCTGTGGAGCGAATTATGGAGTCGTTGGACACGATTCTTTTGCGTCGACTTAAGATGGAGGCAGACACTCTTCCCTACCAATTCCTCTACCAACACGCGCATGAGTTTCATTGCTACCACGCTACTGCCGTTTGCGTGCTGCAAAACCTTGGCTTTGATCCGCCAGAAAATACTATTCCAGTCAAGAGTTGAAGGCAAAGCATTGTCGAGCTCCGCCAGGGACAAGCGTCTTCAGTTGAGTATGCATTTACTTAATTGTAGAGCTGTTGGTGGAAGATAAACGCTCTCCGTGGAAAACACCCGTGTCTTCTGCATTCTTCTACTACTGCTCTTGAGCTGGTGCTCGCTCGGTTGTCTGCTGCGCGTGCGTCACTACAATTTCCTTCCTTCTAGGACACGAATGGATCGACACTCTTAGGACTCGTGAGTTTGCGGAGCGGAGCGCCCGAAGCGCACGATCACATTGCCGATCACGCTGTCGCTCAACAGCCGACAGTTGGGGGAAAAAGCGAGCTAGTCTCCACGGGCGGTGGGCTTGTTCGTGTCGTCGCCGGCGCAAGTGCTGGAATCGCCTGCCATTTCAGTAGCTGAATGATCTATCGTACCCGCTAACGTGAAGATAGCAAAAGTAAGACTGACATGCATTTAGTGTTTAACTAGCTTGGAGGTTGAACTAACCTGTATACGTAGACGTTTTGGCAGGAGCTGGTGACGCAGTGGGCATCGTCGGCACTGCAGACCGGCGATTCCCATCAGTGACGGATCACTGAAAGACTCTGTATCTACAGCGATAGCAATAGCCCTCGCGCCCGCAAGAATCTCTTCCTGTGTCGTCGAATGAAGCCGAAGGATCTAGATCTGACTTCGCAGCAGCTCCTGCCCCCAAGCGTATGCGGTCGAAAAAGCCCCGCGCAGCAGCAACCTCTTCGTCTACAGCCAAATCGACAACGACCCGTCCTCGCAGGAAATCGTTGGCTACTAGAGACGACATCCTCCGCGAGCGCCGCGGGTGAACATGGCGCGATACAGGCAACGCATCCGAGAAAAAGAGGTCTCCACGAGAAGGAGATCCATCGACTGAAAGAGGAGGTCCGCAGCCTCGCACTGCATCGACACTTGCTGCTGTCCGTGTGTCCATGAAGATCACGGCGTGGGATGGGTACGCACGGCTGCTTCGCAACGGATACATGGACCCAGCGTTGATGCCGGGCCCCTTCAATGTCTGACCGCGGACCGATCGAATGTGCAGCTGAGCTTTCTTCGAGCGATGGTGGCCCCCGACATTGTCACCAACACCGTCTGCGGAATCGAGGCGATGAAGGAGAACTGGAAGTTGATCTGCGTCTGCTGTCAAGATTTCTACTTGCAGATTGCACGGATAGAGAACGGCCCCGACGAATCGGTCGTTGCCACGACGGTATCAACATCCACAGTCTCCGAGAACTCCATTCGCTATGCACACTTGGTGGAGGGAGGCAGATGGCCCCCATCGCTGTCAAGATGTTGGGTCGGCAACTGATTGGGACGACACACGCAGTACTTCTGGGGAAGGACCGCGATATGGTGACGAGGCTTGTTCAGCGTGGAGGCATGGTAATGCCACTGCTTGGTATTCTCGGCAATTTGGAAGACGTCAATAAAGTTTTGCACGGGTCCCGCGTTACCCCTGAGGCCGGATTGGACGAAGAGGAGCTCCGAGGGTTTCATACGACGCGTGAGAGCAATCCCGATGAGGCTTCCAGTAGCGCTGAGAGAGAAGTTCATGACTTACGAATGTTGAGGTTGTTTTGCTTACTTTCGTGTACCTCTGTTGGACCCTGTCTTGATCGTTTGTTGGACGGCAACGCGAGAGCAACGTGTATGTAGAGACTGCAAAAATATATTCTTCCGGAAGCATGGGCTAAAAACTTTGATGCCGTGCTCCTCTAAAAGCGACGGGGCTTCGTTCCGGCGCCTCTGCCATCTGGAGTCAACCGAGAGTTTTCAAACACTCAGCCACAGTTGCTAAATCGCCCAGAACATGCAGCATCGCACCCACTCTGTCCGCCTCCAAGACGATCATGACAATTCGTTTCTGAGTGTCGTCCCAGTGGAACTGAGTCCGAACTCTCACCGACAGTGTTTCCAGCAGAACAGCCAGA